>JAOPHQ010006015.1:0-160000 GCA_030340625.1 Merluccius polli
GTGTGAAGTACTGTCTCTGGTGGTCAGTAAGAGTTAACTAGAGAGCTACGTATGTAACTCTGCGTCTATGACTTCTGGATGTCACTTGCAACCTTGGCGAGAAGATGCCGTAGGAAAGGAGCCCAGAGTCCCATGTGATTACTTCACTTGGTCACCTGGGGTCACCTGGGGTCACGTGGGGTCACCTGGGGTCACGGGTGACTTTGTTGACCGGGCACTTTTTGGACTTGACCGCGCATGCATGATGTGGATAAATCCAGAAGCACTGCCTCTGGTGGTCATCCAGAAAGCATAGAACTGTGGTTACAAGCGTAACTCTTGATAACGTTCTGAAACTGGACCATTCACATCGCAGTGAAGCCGCCTGTGGCTGTTGCAGCAGCAGAGACAGGGTGCTTACACTAACGTTATGCCAGGATTTGGAAGCTGGCGATGCACCGGCTCATCCAAAAACATAAACACCAGGGATTGTATTTCACCTGGAGAGCAAATAAATTAATGATATGGCTGCGTTTCTTTGCCACAAACAAGTCACTGCATTGTCAGAGTTGTGGTTGCCATGTTAAAATAGTAGGGTAGATACGGAAATACGGCCAATGCATTGTAAAACCACACTGTATTTTGGCAAGGTAAATCTCTTAAAGGGGTAGTTTGGAAGTCAGCCAGTGTGTTATTTATCATTGGAGACGTTTTCAACAAATTTCATGCAGTTCTTCTAGTAGCACAGTTCGCTGGTGCTAGTCAACGGTATCGACTAGCCTGGCAATAAAAACAGTCTTACCCACTCCACAGTACACCCAAGGCAAATCAATTATAACGCCAGACTATGGATGTAAATGTCTGTGTTGATAGAATAATGTTAGAAATAAAACCAACCTTGCATTGCATGAATCATCGCAGTTGATAAGGTAAACAAACTATTATAGAGCCGGTAACCTAGGTAATATCACTCCGCCGCTGCCATAGCCTACTACCAGGAAGTATAACGCTGCTGCTGAGACACTCAAAAGTCCCTCAAAATGCAATGCCATGCAAGGTTGGTTTTGTCTCTAACATTATTCTATCAACAGACTTTTACATCTGGCATTATAATTGATTTGCCTTGGGTGTACTGTGGAGTGGGTACGTTTTTATTGGCAGGCTAGTCGTTACCGTTGACTTGCGCTAGCTTAGCTATTAGAAATTTGTTGAAAACGTCTCCAGTGATAAATAACACACTGGCTGACTTGGAAATGAGGTCCTATGTCCAAAATGCTGAACTACCCCTTTAAGACGTCGTGCAACGGCTTTATGCTCTTCAACAAACCAGTTCACACCACAGAAACTTTCTCTGCAACTTTTTTAAACAGCCTCACAAACCTAACTCTAACCCTAACCCCAGACCTGAGTTCCCAGCAGAGTAGAACGTTCCCACACTGGTTGGCAGAGACCGACACAGGTGTAAGGGATAAGGATTTTACACCTGTGTTTTCTGATAGTAGTGCAGTGTGTGACGATATGTGTGTGTGTGTGTGTTTATTTGTGTGTGACTTATGAGGGTGTGTGTGTGTGTGTGTGTGTGTGTGAGAGAGCAAAAGCATTGACATTATACTAGACAGAATAAATCCAAACAAAACAGTTAAAACTGAAGCAGGAAGCTCATTCACACACACACACACACACACGTACAGCCACACTCAGTCATGAGTCACCACTCATTCACACTCTCAAGACCTCATTCATCAGCCCGCACATGTCATCAAAACATCAACGCACACGAAGCAACTTCAGTTCATAAATGTAAAAAAAACCCAGGAAGCGCCACAGAAAACAGTCATCTGTGCGTCCAGGCCTCAGGGACAACGCACAGGAAGGACAAGAACATCATTCAGCAGAAACAGCATGCTTTACTCCACTGCGGGGACAGTGTGTTCACCGTCATCCCACCGGTGAACACAGAGAAGGATAGTCTAGTGGTGGTTAGGGTGTTTAACTCCCAGCCCAAAGGTTCTGGGTTCAAACCCCAATGCCTGCAGTATATACCTGTAGGAATCTCTGAGCAAGATGCCCATCTAACCCCTACCTAATCCATCATTACATGTATCCAAGAATTCACTCTTTGGATAAAAGCTGCCAAAACTACAAAATGGCTATTTCTCAATGTCAAAAGGATGAGGACAGGCTTGCAGTCTCGGAAGAATGTCCTTAGAGATCGATCTCTCTCTCAGCTCCCTCCACATTTCTCCACCATTGAGAAGTGTTGCATTTCATGCACCTGTGATTGACAGGCAAGATGGATTCCCTGAACCAATCAGGGAAGAGATGCCCTAATTGGTCAGAATAGAGTGGTGCCGGAATGAGTCCTAAAACCCATAAATCTGTTAGCATGTTGGCACTTCCGGTTCCCTCGTCTCCAAGTCAACAGGTTTTTTGAATGGGTTTTTGGTTAGATGCCTGAAATAAGGTCTATGGTTAACACAAGCTTAAGAGATTTACACGTTTTGGTCTACGACATAAAATACGTCAGTAAATACCCCACTCGTAAATTTTGAAGCTTTTACGTGTCTTCAAAAAATTGGCGATTGCATTTACGCTTAAAAAGTCATAAAAGTAGTGTTCATTGGTGAAGATTATCTTGCTTAACAAAACGTGTGAGTATCATAAACACTTTTGTTTGCCACAGAGCTTATTTTCTACAATAATCCCAAATCCAATGGGAAAAACCCATTGGCTTGTTGTCAAGGGAACCCAGGGCGATGCTAACTTCCGGGTTGGCCTACAGAAATATGTCATCCCTGCACCGCTCTATTGAGCCAGAAGCGGTCTAAAATCTAAATAGGCTCATACAGAGGCAGTCGCAGTCAACTCAAAACAGATTCTCACAGAGCATTTCACTCACTCAATAGCTGACTGATGGCTACGGCTATTCTAACAAATTGCACTCAAATAATATCTCTTAAACCTTTAAATGGTATATAAATATATTGAATAAATGTAAACAGTCTAAACAGTCAGTTTACACAACTATGTAAACTGTCTGAATTGAAAACATAAAAGGTTTTGGATTCAAACCCCTGTGTTTGCAATGTCAACCTGTTGAAATCCTTAAGCAAGATGTTCTAATGTGTATGTGAATTCACGGCGCCTCACTTAGGATCAAGGAAGTAAGGAAGTAAACAGGAAGATGCACACTTACAAATTTCCGCTTCAGCTTGCTCTTGGCAGCGCGGGGCGCCCGAGTGCTGCCAGGCTCCGAGGCCATGCCCAGGTGGTCGTCCACGGACAGGCTCTTCCGCAGGTAGGCCGCCCGCGCCCGCAGCTGGGAGAAGGGTGATTGCGTGCGGGGGCCGAGCTCCAGGCAGGCTCCGCCCCCGCGACCTGACCCCGACTCCTCCTCCATCGCCGCCACCTCCCCGTCATCCTCCAGCCTCCACAGCTCGCCTAATAAGAGAGAAAACGAAACAGTTATTGATTATTGACTCATATTGATTCAGTGAATTCAGATACGTTATTCATATACATCATTAAGGAGGAGCCAGGAGTTTGGCATCATTCTTGGGAGGTCTACAGGTAGACTGGTAGACTGCGGGCATTGCGAATCGACCCCAGTACCTTTAGTCTGTGAGTTGCCATAATCAGCTACACTTTCCTGTAAGTAGTAGTTTTCCACACAGATTTGTGATTCAAACATGTTGCTTTACATCCACATATGGAAGCCAACCCATCATAACAGCCAACAGCTACTGAATATCCGGGCAATCCACATCTAATCCCAATATTGAGCCCAGTGTCCGCAAGTAGAAGACTGTGGTTGTACTGGACAGCTCCCAGTGTCCATCAGTAGAAGATTGTGGTTGTACTGGGCAGCTCCCAGTGTCCATCAGTAGAAGACTGTGGTTGTACTGGGCAGCTCCCAGTGTCAATATAAACCAGTGAGGTGGAGTTTGAATCCTTGTTATGTTCACATGGACAGCTAAATAGCTCCATAAATTATCTGTTTCAAATTAGCACTTTCCAGGCTGTTATTAAACTGTCATCCTGCCATGGCCGTTTCATAGTGTGACAACTTCATCTGGTTTTCCACAAATCAGAACCACGGCTCTCGTCTTGGCATGAGGAAGTAAAGATGGTGTTCAACAGCTGTGTTAAACCATAAAATCCCATCAGTGGACAGCCGGTAAACACTTCACAGAGCGTGGCCCTGTAAACACTCCCCTCAATCCCCTGTAAACACACTTGGGTTGAGCTCATGATCTGGTTACCAAGGCAGTTACACTACTGACGCAATACAGCACCCAAAACCTTGGTCACCTCATATTTACTATGAATTCAATTTTGCAGATTCTTTTAATCCAAAGCAATTTACAGAGCATACACTTACACAGATAATTTGTTGGGCACCATGCGGATACTTGGGATAAAACCCAGAACCTTTCAGCAAGGAGTCGACCACTAATCACTACCCCCTACTATCCTACTATCCTGCCCCCTTCATGTGTTTTTGCTGCAAAATTGTTCAGTATTTGTTTGTTTGTTCAGAAACTTTGTCGGAAGTATATTGGCACCTGATTGGTTGCGTTCTTAAAGGGGCAGTGAACCAATAATTGTTTTTTTTTGTTTTAAATGTGGTGATATGTCTTGTATGATCTTATATGAAAACTGTTGTAAAATCCTATGTTTTTGACAGTCCCCGCCAACCAGTTTGTAAACATTTTTCTCTGCTCCGAACTCAAGTTATGTTCTTTTTGAAGTGCCCTTCAACGGCACGATGAACGTCATGGCACTTCAACAGAAAAAAAGGACGTCACAGTTATGATGAAGGGACACCAACTGTGTGGATGTCTGGAGCTTTGTCTGAGCAGCGGTTGATGTTGATCCTGAGAGGGTTAAGCTTCTTGGACACTTATACTGTAACGCCACAGTGTGTTGGGCATTTCATTTACATCACTCATTATAATGTTCATACACAAGGATGGTACTTGCTTAAAAGTATCACAAACTTGGCATGGGTCGTAACCATGGGGATAACACCTCCTCCCTCCTGCCTGGACCTTTCTCATCGTGTTCCAGCCCAGGCTGGGGTTCGCTTACACTTTAAGTGGTTCTTAACTGCAACTCTAAAGACACCTAAGACCAGGAGAATCCTTTTTCTTTTTTTTTACTATCAAGGCAGGGTTTGTGAGTGTGATTTCAGAGCACTTTATTAAAAACGTTGGACGTAAGACGGAGGGTCTCACGGCGGGTGCGGGGTCCAAGGGGGAGGGAGGATTACCAGACCGCCATGGCGACCCAGGAGTTAATTATGGGCGACGTTTCAGCGGCGTTGGAGCCAAAAAGGGTTGGAGAGTTATTATCGGATCTGTCTGAGTCAGGGTGGTAAACACACTTCCACGGTGCGGTAAGCGAAGAGCGACGCATTGGAGGAGCAACGCATCGACCGGTGGCTGCGAGCGCCTCGGGCCACCAATAATCTGGGGCGGAGTTTAACAGGCTAGAGAGAGAGGCACACTGGGATTGGAAAAAGATTAAATTAGAGAACAAATAATGAAGGCGCTTCTCTTCTCATGCTTCTTCCAGTGCTGGGGGAGATGGGCATGGGCGGGGGAGGAGACAGAGAGAGAGAGAGACAGACAGACAGACAGACAGACAGACAGGCAGAAAGTGTCTAGGTATCTGAGTAAAAAAATAAAAAGACTGGGTTACAGATAGATGAAGGGACAATGAAGAGGGGGAGGGACAAAGACATAAAGAGTAAAAAAGGAGGAAAAGGGAGAACCGTGGCAGCTCATTGGTGGATTATGGGGGTTGCTAGGCAACAAGGACAGCACAGACTACAGACTACTCAATTTGATATTTCCGACAAAAACAAAGAGATGGGTGCAGGGTTAGGAAGAGGGAGAGAGAGGGAGTGACAGAGGGGGGTGGAGAGAGAGAGAGAGAGAGAGAGAGAGAGAGTGGTGGAGAGATAAAGAGAGAAAGAAAAGAGGGATGAAGAGAGAGGGAGTCAAAGGACTGTGGTAAAGGTGTTGACCTGCAGTCAGGTAACAGGACACGTTGTTTGTTCTGTTCGCTGATCGTGGAGGTGCGCAGCCACCACCAACACCACCTGCTCCACCCTTTTATCAGCTGATGTGGGCTGATGCGGTGTGTAACATAACAGCCTGAGAATACAGCTGGCTGGTACTAGTACTGCCACTAGTACTGCTGCTGCTAGAGCCTGCAAATTCTCCTTCCAAAACTGCGGTGATGTGATGTGATTTCAGAACAGCATATGACCCCACAGCACACATACTCTGTCCTTCCATCACCTTCCGAGATGCTACCAAAACACAGACAAGGTCTGCCAAGATATCTACATAATACTCGTAGAAGAAATGCAATGCAACAATGGTGGAAGGTGGATTAAAACCCACCTACCAATGTATTTAGCACTATTTTAAAGTGATGGGAGGGAAACACCCACATCACCAGCTCCTAGTGAAATCATCACCAGTTCCCATTGACATCCTCGTCTCCCAGTGTCATCATCATCTCCCAGTGACATCATCGTCTCCCGGTGACATCATCAGCTGATAGCTTATGTACAAGTCACAAGATTGTAAGGTTTATAGCAGCGCACTTTGAAATCAATAGAATAAAATCAAAATGTATGTATTCTAAAATGTATTAATTTTGACCAATAACTAGTAAAAAGGTATTCGCCGAAAAGGATTGTGAGAGGAGAGAAGAGAACTAGAGAAGAGGAGAGGACTAGAAAGTTGGTAACTTATATTCTTCATTTGTATTTTGGTGCCATCTACTGCACGCTGATTCAGTAACAGTAATTATGAGGCACAATTAAATGCTTCTATTTTAATTGAATCCAAAAGAAATTAATTGTCCCACCTCGTTCTCACTTCCAAAACACAAAAAAAATACAACCCTGTACCACTGGGCACACACAAACACACACAGTTCACTTATATCCTATTGGTTTACTCTTTTTACTATGTCCCTCATATGGTGTGTGATTCATCCAGTCGCCGCCCGCTGATGTACTCTCTTTCTTTCAGGGGAATTGTTTCATTAAACATGTTAAGAATAAATAATAACATATGTATCAACAGGCTGTAATATCTACACATAGCCACAAAGGAATAGAAATAAATATATAAGTTGTATTAACCGCACCTGGCCACCAGATGGCTGGCACACATAATACACTGGGGGCGGGCGCTCAACACTAGCCAATCAGAGCATAGTATGTGTCATAGAGGCCACGCCTGCCCAGGTACTACCAAACTACAGATCCGGGGGGAAGCCAGAAACCCCCAGGCAGCGTATCTGTTAAGATATCCAGCTAAGGGTCGCTCCACACGCGTGAATTTTACAATACCTCTCCTTTTGCTTCATAGATAAATACCTAAAACTAAACAAATAAAGTGAGTTAAAAGCGATCCTGTGTCAGCGGCCTTCTTCCTCAACGAACACATCACTACAAACATTACATTTATTTTCCAAGAACATTCATTTAAAATCATTGATCTTCCTAAACCACTTCTATTTAGGTACTCTGCAGACTCTACTCTACTCTTCAATGTGTGACGGTCCTTCATACGCTTGTTTGTTTGTATGTCATTTTGTTTGTTTGAGGTCAGCAGCATTGTCATCTTCCATTGACATCATCAGCACCCAGCGACATCATCAGCTCCCAGTGACATCATCATCAGCTCCCAGTGATATCATCATCATCTCCCAGTGACATGATAACCAGTTCCCACTGTCTTTATCACCAGTTCCCACCGACATCACCAGCTCCCTGTAATATCATCACCAATTCCCAATTACATCATTGCAAGCTCCCAGTGACATCACCGGTTCTCACTGACTTCATCACCGATCACAGGAATGTAAAAGCCCTCCGCACGGTTCACTCCACCTGGGGGACAATGGGTTGAGTGTCCGACTGGTGAACAAGCTGAAGGATAGTCTAGTGGTGGTTAGGGGTGACATCATCACCTGGTCCCACTGACATCATCACCAGCTCCAAGCGACATCATCGCCAGTTCATCTTATAGCTCATACAACTCATACAACTCAAGTTTTTCATTCGACTCACACCCTAACCCCTTGCCTGACACAGTTGCCCCCCCGCCCCCTCGCCCTGCAGGGGGTCTTCATGCGGGAAGGGAATGAGACACCAGGAGAGATGGACGTCAGCGAGGTCTGGGGCCCATGCGTCACCCCCTTGCTGTGCACGGCTCACTGCTGTGTATGCCGTCTGAAAGGCGTTCACAGCCTGTATTTTTATCTGCTCCTGAGCGAGAGTAATTGCAGCTCTTCAAGTGCACCGTGACAGGACTGCCTCACGATTGGCAGCCAGCTACTCTGGCTTCCTCACAGTTCTCAGTCTCTCAGGTAGACGAATTGAACAACAAAATCTGCCATTTTTACACAGGCATGGAGCAGAATCACTTTACCTGTTATAAATATGCTTTGTTCTGAAGCATAAAGAGAGATATCCTTGGTAGCCCCACAGGTGAGGTACCAGTCAAACAATAAAAGACAGTGTTATATGTGACTGACATTTTTATCGTCCTGACACACTTTCACTTTCAAGTGGGATATTCAATGTTCAGAAAGTGAACGTCCTTCTCTGAGCTTCTGAGGTAACTCAACTACATTCTGAAATGCGTTTGTCAATCCCTCAACCAAATGACAACTGCCTTTTTGTATGTAAATGTGAACATTTGCATAAATATTTGCGCTACATAAAAACAACTTTATTCATTGCCAATATGTGTGACAGGTATTGCTTTGGCGGCGTGGTAATGCAAAACTATACGTTTTGCATTACCACGCCGCCAAAGCAATAAATGTCATGCATATTGGAACAAAAGTAATTGGAAAAGTAACTCAACATTCGTTTTTTTATTACAGGACTGTATAATCTGTTACACCCCTGATAATTTAACATGAGTAGAGCGCACACTTCTAAATCACACACCACGCTAATCACACCCTCTGCGTGGGCTAAATTACAGGAGCGCTGATTATTCTAGCCGTAAAAATATGTCAGTTCATTCGGCTGCTTTTTACTCGTGGATCATGACACAGTGAAGACCAAATCAGGGCTAACAAAACCAAACAAACACACAAGGAACACAGGCTGAGGCCTGACGTAAACCTTGCTGTGACAAAGTTTATAATGACAGCCTATGTTTCAGTCCGTCCCTGCAAGCTACACACAATGCATTGTGGAATTGGTGACCCAATCACATAACTGCGACACCCAGGCCCCCAGGTCTGGTCACGTGGCTTGCGGCAAAAGGTGCCTGCTGGCCACCTGTGGCACTGCAACAAGAAAATATAGGAGCAGAAAGCCTTTTCCCCGTAGACACCTAGTCAAAAGCAAACCTCTATAAAAAACTATTTGGGTAATGTGAAGAACACTGTTCAAGTTATAAAATATCCGTCATATATATTTTTCAAATATCAACTGATATCTTGTGAAAGTTTCCTAGATCCTTAGAAAGTCGTTTATATGTGAATGACATCGCTGCTGGGTACAAGCAATGCACATGGCCAACGTAGTTGGATTTAATGTGTGTTTACAATCAAATTAGAGTTTTGTGGTTGTGTAGCCAGGTTAACACTATGGAAGTACCCTTAGTATACATCCATGGATGTATGGACAATAATTCGAACGTAAAAGTTACGTTAATAGCTTTTAATTCTCATGACTGAAATACAATTACCGTAATTGATAAAATAACAAAAACAGCATGTTTATTTTACTTCACGCTTCCATGTTACTTTTAGTAATTAGATCCATACAGGCACTTAATAAACATAATGTAATTTACCCTGGCAATTACATCATGTAAGTTATAACCGACAGAGGGTTTAGTCATGTAATAATGTCAAATAATCAATCACTACAGATAATACTTGCCATAGGGTATGGTAACAGATTTGAGAGTGGAGATGTACATCATTACATCATGTGGAGATAATTATGTTTAAGGTATTTTCTAGTGGTGGGCCGTTATCGGCGTTATCGCGCTACGATAACGCGAGACTCTTATCGCGCGATAAAAAATTATCGCCGTTAATCTATTCTCAAAGTTGGGTTGGGAGCTGGGTCTATACCGGATTTCCACCAAGGAAGGTAAGCGCGCGGAAAAAAAAATCAGGGGCCTCTTAAAAAATATATATTTAAAAAAATTCGTGGTGTCATTACTGACCCCCCCCCCCGGTCAACAATCGCGCACCTCTCCCCCTCCGGTCAGCAATCACGCCCCCCCCCCCCCCCCCCCCCCATCAACAATCGCGCCCCTCTCCCCCTCCGGTCAGCAATCCGCGCCCCCCCCCCCCCCATCAACAATCGCGCACCTCTCCCCCTCCGGTCAACAATCGCCCCCCCCCGTCAACAATCGCGCAGACTTATTTTTAGTCATTATTTAGGTAGCACACGCATATTATGAATGCCTTCGACATAATTCAAATGAGCCATTTTTATCTAGATTAATCTAGATTAATTCCAAGATTACAGTTAGATTAATCTAGATTAAAGAAATTAATCTATGCCCAACACTAGTATTTTCATAACACAAGTGAGATTAATAGAGAATAGCAAAACTATAAATATTCAACTAGTATCAACAAGTGCAGTACAAGCTTATTCGATTTAAAACCATGAGTTTATTCATTATTTTAGTCTATAATAGAAACAGATACAAAATACAAATTATTCAGTATGTGTTGAGAACTGTAAACTGGGTTGGTAGCCTGACTGGCGAGTCGCCTGGCAAGTCACAACATGAGGTTTATTCAGGTAGTTTACTCAATGCAACTAAAATGTAGCGTACGCAGATATAAGTAGTGTCATCAGATTGGCTTTACTTCAGATGTTCCACCTGTCTGCCATTTCCACTACTGAGGATAGCTAATGGAGATAGCTATAGATAGCTACGGGGTAAACAAAAGCGCTATCCCTCCTGGTTTGGTTACGCGTGTAATGGTTGACGCAATGGTTGACGCACTGGTTGACGCATTTTCTTTGTGCCGTAAAGTGAGCCTTTATTTTTAATGTAGCCATTACACTCTGCAATCAACATTTACTTCATATTGATACATTAAAGCAAAAAAGTTGTCTACAGCTTAAGCTTTAGAAAGAATAGAAATAGAAAGCCTTTATTTGTCCTTATTCAATTCAATTCAGTTTATTTAAGAAGGGGACAGTGCAAATTAATAAAACACATGATCATACATGGGTTAAAAATGCCAGAATTAGCCAAAAGGCTATTTTTCATCTGTAGTCCCCTGGGATCGATGTTAAATGAAAATACAATTAAACAAGATTAAAAAAAACAACAACATAAACAGGATGGAACCCCACAGCACAAAACAGGGCATCACAGAACAGAACTGACTAAGGTAAAACAACAGAAAACAAAATACAAAGCACCAGTGAAAAAAAAAAAATAATAAATAGTGTGTTGACCACATTCACAACAAATGATTTTAGTGCTGACATGTATATGTATTGATCATCCATTGTCTTAACTGCTTAGTAAACGATTTGTATGTGTTTAGTTCCCTGGTATGTTGTGGGATTGAATTCCATTCCTTTGCACTTTTGACGGACCAGGCTGACTGACTAAAAGTGCTTTTTCGCAACGGAATATCACAATCACCCCTCGACGATCCCCTTGTGACACGATCAGTGCCTGTTCTTCTACTGATGTACTCAGCAAGTGGTGGTGGAGCTAGATTGTGAGTGACCTTAAAAACCAAGCACACATTGAAATATTTTTGGAGGTCTTCCCAGCTTAAAAGCTGGTACTTTTTTAGAATCGAACAGTGGTGGAAAAGTTTTGTTTTTTTATCTAGAATTTGTATTGCTTGTTTGTATTGTGATTCAAGTGGCTTTAATGTGCTCAAATTGGCCTGCGACCAGCTTGTCAGACAATAATTCAGATGACTAAAAATCATAGTGTAAAAACATTTTGGCAGCCTCTGTAGACAAGTAATTTCTGATGGAACGAAAATTTGCGATATTGAATTTAGTAGTATTGCAGGTTTTTTTTACATGTGCCTTAAAGGAAAGGTTTGAATCAATTAACACCCCAAGATATTTAAATTCACTCACAAGCCTGTAATTTTTCTCCAGCTACAATTATGTGATGGTCACTAGTGGGTTTATTAGTTTTACAAAAGAACATGCTGACTGATTTTGAGACATTTAATTGCAGGCAACACTCTCTCAGCCATGTTGTAACCTGAGCCATGGATCTAGTAAGCTTATCTACAACATCTGCCTTGGATGTACAAAAAAAACAGTATCATCTGCATACATTACAGTTTCAATCTCAGGACACACAGATGGAAGGTCATTAATATAAATACTGAACAAGAGTGGACCAAGAATGGATCCCTGCGGCACACCAGTGGGCAACTGCAGTGACTTTGATCTATGATTATTTATGGAAACTGACTGAGACCTGTTTGTTAAATATGATTCCACCCATTTCATTGCACCATTACAGAAATTCAATTTTGATATCTTGGTCTCTGAATCTTCAGATTCATTCTTTATTGTCCTCAGTGGAGGAAATTTGTTTTCACAGTCTGTACAAATAGCGCCTTCAAGTTCTACAGACAAAACTACACATAGTACATATATACAGACAATATACACATATATACACATCAGAGGTTGCGCTAGACTTTTTCGTTGTCCGTCATTTTGACTGACAGCGTCATAAAAATCCCGTCATAATCTATTTTTACCGGTCACTTTAATTTTTTAAATGAGAATAATGACATGTTCAATAGCATTTAATTTGAATTCATTTTTAATTATTCCATTGTTATTATTCAGTCCAAACAAGCTGAACAAATAATCCACACCGTGGATACACACATCAAGCAGAAGAATAGGTAAGAATATCGGCCGCCAGGCGATTCGCGTATAGTGGGGCTTGACGGTGATTCATCACCACAATGCGGGCGGGAGCTAGTTGATCCACTAGTCAACACACAGGAGCTAGTTGATCCACTAGTCAACACGCGGGATAGCCTAGAACTCTACACACCCCCTAGCGGCAGCAAATTTATTTGGCAGCTAGGTAGGTCTAGCACGGCTCCGTCGGCTTTTTGGTGCTGGAAACACAAATTATGTCAGCCCAATCACAGCGTGAGGGGCGGAGTCGAAAGCCGGGCTACCTAATGACGACAGAGATGCGACGGTTCCGTGTTAGAGGTAAACAATGGCTGCTGCTGCTGGCGAACGGTTGTCTTTCGAGTCGGCTTTGGCCGCGACTCTTCAAGACTTGAAGTTAACATTTTATTTGAGAAAAGAACAAAGAATGGCACTGAAGTCTTTCCTCGAAAATAAATGTATTCGGAGTTTTGATTAATTACGTAGTCAGAGCGACGGCTCTGACTACGTCACCTTCTTCGTTGCTCTGATTGGTTGTAGCGCTATCCTATTGCGTGCAGAGGGAACTTGAAAGACAACCGTTTATCCCGCCCACACTGCCAATGGAGCTGCGCCAGACCTTACATCTTTCTGATGTGGGTCTGGCTTGCCAGGCTACACGCGGGAGCTAGTTGATCCACTAGTCAACATGCGGGAGCTAGTTGATCCACTAGTCAACACACCCCCAAGCGAACGAGTTTTCAAGGCGGCGCGATGCGGATAATTCGCGTGACGTGGGGCTTCACAGGTCAACCTTCCTCCTGGTCCACATGGACTGGAATCGCGTGCCGCTTGCGCGTAATCAAATGTTTCAAGTGGGTTTGTTGTTTGAAATGTGTCAACACTCAACTGCCGTGACATTTCTGCCGTGACTTCTTTTCTACTTTCTTCTTCTACAAGAGCCAATTAATATGCTCATCGCCACCAAGTGGTCAGGTTTTGAATTGCAATCTGTCAAAATGACGGACGGCCCTCAGATTTTTCCGTCACCGTTTTAAAAAAACGGTCAATGACGGAAAATATTCGGTTAACGCGACCCCTGATACACATATAACACGGGAGTGACATCGTTAGTCCGTCTGTGAATTTAACGCTCTTATAGCGCAGGGTACAAAACTTTTTCCGAAGCGTGCTTTTTTGCAGAGCAGCTGTCTGTATCTACGGCCAGATGGGAGAAGGGTGAAGCATGAGTTGAGAGGGTGGCTGGGATTGTGTACTATGGTGGTTGCTCTATGAGCAGTGGCAGTATTAATGAGGGCTGGTAGGTTGGGAGTGGGAAGACCTATTATTTTCGAGGAAATGTTGGTGATTTTAAGAAGCTTATTCCTGTTGGTGAGAGAGAGCATGGTGAAGTAGCAGGTGGCACAGTACAAGAGGATGGGTTCAATGATGCTACGGTACAGGAGAAGCAGTAGGTGTGGTTTGACTGAGAGAGTCCTGAGTTTGTGAATGACAAAAAGTCATTTGCATAGTCAATTTCAGGCATTTTTCTATTACTGTGACTTTCCCCTGTCAGCTTCTTTAAGTGGCTCCAAATCATTTTAACATTTCCTCTGGCCTTGTTTAAAACTGCTATAAAAAAATTTGCCTTGGCTTTTCTGATTTCCCTCATTACCATGTTTCTTAATGTTGTGTATTGATACTTATCATGTTGAAGTTTTGATGGATTTTTTTAGAGCAAGATCACGCTCTTTCATCAGTTTAAAAATGGTATCATTTAACCAAGGGAGACTGTTCTTTTTGGCCCTATTTTTAATCTTTAATCTTAAATTGTTTAATAATGTCCTGTATTTTGTTTGAAAATGTTAAACAATCTTGTTCCAGATTACTTCCCGATAGCAGCTCATTCCAGTTTACCTGCTGGATTGAGGTTTTAAAATGATGTTGCTCATTCCTCGGAATTTTATGAGATTCTGATGCAGCCAAGGGTTTAAATCGCTTACTATTCAGCTTCCTTGCCACTAAAATCAGATTGTGATCAGACAGTCCTGTTAGCATATTAAATGATTTCAAAATTCTCTCAGGTCTGTTGCTAAAGACTAAATCAATCTGTGTACTGGTGGAATTATTTATTCTTGCGGGCCCATGAATTAGCTGTGTTAAATCCATCCCATCCATAACCCTTTTCAGATTTTTCCTATTTTGTTTATCCTCCCAGTTTATATTTAAGTCACCCATGATGATCACCTCTTTCTTAAAATGACATTGTTTCAATAAATTATCAAGTTTTTCATAAAAGTCAATATTTGGGGGGTCTGTAAATTACAATGAGGACAAATGACATTTGTGGCGACGTTATATCGAGACAAAACAATTCCAGTCCATTTTCATTTGATACATGGATTTCTTTACAATTAAAAATATCTTTGGCATAGATCAAAACCCCCCCTCCCTTTGAGCCCAATCTGTCCCTTCTATATACACTCACCGGCCACTTTATGGTACACCTGTCCAACTGCTCGTTAACGCAAATTTCTAATCAGCCAATCACATGGCAGCAACTCAATGCATTTAGGCATGTAGACATGGTCAGGACGATCTGCTGCAGTTCAAACCGAGCATCAGAATGGGGAAGAAAGGTGATTTAAGTGACTTTGAACGTGGCATGGTTGTTGGTGCCAGACGGGCTGGTCTGAGTATTTCAGAGACTGCTGATCTACTGGGATTTTCACGCACAACCATCTCTAGGGTTTACAGAGAATGGTCCGAAAAAGAGAAAATATCCAGTGAGCGGCAGTTCTGTGGGCGCAAATGCCTTGTTGATGCTAGAGGTCAGAGGAGAATGGCCAGACTGGTTCGAGCTGATAGAAAGGCAACTGTAACTCAAATAACCACTCGTTACAACAGAGGTATGCAGAAGAGCATCTCTGAACGCACAACACGTCGAACCTTGAGGCGGATGGGCTACAGCAGCAGAAGACCACACCGGGTGCCACTCCTGTCAGCTAAGAACAGGAAACTGAGGCTACAATTCGCACAGGCTCACCAAAATTGGACAATCGAAGATTGGAAAAACGTTGCCTGGTCTGATGAGTCTCGATTTCTGCTGCGACATTCGGATGGTAGGGTCAGAATTTGGCGTCAACAACATGAAAGCATGGATCCATCCTGCCTTGTATCAACGGTTCAGGCTGGTGGTGGTGGTGTAATGGTGTGGGGGATATTTTCCTGGCACACTTTGGGCTTATTAGTACCAATTGAGCATCGTGTCAAAGCCACAGACTACCTGAGTATTGTTGCTGACCATGTCCATCCCTTTATGACCACAGTGTACCCATCTTCTGATGGCTACTTCCAGCAGGATAACGCGCCATGTCATAAAGCGCGAATCATCTCAGACTGGTTTCTTGAACATGACAATGAGTTCACTGTACTCAAATGGCCTCCACAGTCACCAGATCTCAATCCAATAGAGCACCTTTGGGATGTGGTGGAACGGGAGATTCCCATCATGGATGTGCAGCCGACAAATCTGCAGCAACTGCGTGATGCTATCATGTCAATATGGACCAAACTCTCTGAGGAATGTTTCCAGTACCTTGTTGAATCTGTGCCACGAAGGATTAAGGCAGTTCTGAAGGCAAAAGGGGGTCCAACCCGGTACTAGCAAGGTGTACCTAATAAAGTGGCCGGTGAGTGTATATTATAACCAGGTGCAGAAAAAACTGCTGAGGGTGAATATTCATGAAGCCAGGTTTCAGACAGGCAAAGAAAATCAAGATTAGAGTCATTGAGAAGATGTTGGACTTGGTTACTTTTTGATTTAATGCTGCGTATGTTTAAATGTCCACATAATATGCCTTTTGGCTTTCTTTTAATGTCCCAGATTAATCTGGAATTATTAACTGTTTGAAACACTTTACTTTTCTGGTTTTTCGTGATTGCTGAATTAAGCAGTTTCTTGCCGCCTTTGTTGACATCCGTTGCAGCCCCAGTGTCTGTGCTAATTGAATGACAGTCATCCATGTCCCGACTCCCATAGTTCTGTGGCATCAGTGTAGTCCTTGAGACAGGCAGCGACTCGTCACCACCTTCTGTTGATGGCTGTAGCCCGGGTGGCTGTTGTTGTAGCCCGTCTGGCTGTGGTTGCAGCACGGCTGGCTGTTGCTGTAGCCCGGCTGGCTGTTGCTGTAGCCCGGCTGGCTGTTGTTGTAGCCCGTCTGGCTGTGGTTGTAGACCGGCTGGCTGTGGTTGCAGCCTGGCTGGCTGTGGTTGCAGCCTGGCTGGCTGTTGCTGTAGCACCGCATAGCATAGGATGTTTCTGGCCCTGCTGAGACAGCGGGAGTTGTAGATGATACTTAAGGAAGGCAGAGGGTAGCCAATGATTTTTTGTGCGATGTTTGCCACCCTCTGTAGTCTCTTCCTGTCAGCCTCCATGCAGCTGGAGTGCACGGTGGAGCGGTAGAAGGTCACCAGCAGCTGTGTGTTTAGTTGCTCCTGTGTGTTTAGTTGCTCCTTCCTGAGGAAGTGTAGCCGCTGCTGGGCCTTCTTGACCAGCGCTGAGGTGTTAACCGACCAGGAGAGGTCTGCAGAAATGTGGACCCCGAGGAATCTGAAGGACTCAACTCGCTCTACACACTCACCGTTGATGTACAGGGGGGCAGGGGCGGCTCTGTTCCGCCGGAAGTCCAGGATGAGTTCCTTGGTCTTGGTGATGTTCAGTGCCAAGTTGTTTGATGCACACCACTCACCTAGTTTCAGGACCTCATCTCTGTAGGCCGCCACGCTTCCCCTGTTATCAGCCCCACCACCGTTGTGTCATCAGCAAATTTGACTCTGGGTGGGCGGGACTGCATTCAGATGTGTAGAGGGAGTAGAGTAGTGGGCTCAGCACACAGCCCTGGGGAGAGCCAGTGCTGAGAGTGCGGGAGGAGGAGAGGTGAGGACCCGGTTTCACCTGCTGGGGTCGGTTGACCAGAAAGTCTTTTATCCAGAAGCAGGTGGGTGGTGGGAGCCCCAGGTTGACTAACTTGGGGATCAGAATGTCCAGTATTAGTGTTAAAAGCTGAGCTGAAATCAATAAAGAGCATCCTGATGCAGCTCCCCTGTTGCTCCAGGTGACTCAGCGCTGAGTGGAGAGCGATGGCTATTGTGTCTTCGATGGATCTGTTAGTCCGGTATGCAAACTGGTGCGGGTCCAGGGTGGTGGGGAGAAAGGCTTTGATGCGTCTCAAAACCAGTTTCTGAAAGCACTTGGTGATGACTGGGGTGAGTGCTACGGGGCGGAAGTCATTGTTGTGGGTGACTTTTTAGGGATCGGGATGATTATGGCAGATTTCAAGCAGGATGTGATGACGGCTTGTTCCAGAGACAGGTTAAAAATGTCAGTGAAGACCTGTGATAGCTGGACACATTCCAAGATGGTGGCACGCACAGATGCAGCGGCTCACAGCTCTCCCTATTTGTGCTTTTTGTGTGTGTTTTGTGTGTTGTATATTCGTTTACTTACTCTACTGAACACTACAGTCGTCTGGACTTACTGGACATCGGTTTCCAACTGAAGATGACCATCTCCAGCGACTTTCATCGCACTCACAACATTCCGGACGAGATAGTGAGACCAGCGGGATCTCCATGGATTGTTATCGGGTCTGGCAGGCGACGCAGACAGTGACGCGAGAGGAAACAAAGGCGAGGCTGCAGGGCTGGGCTACTGGCTGGGCTACTGGCTAAGTTTAGGTGTTAGGTTAGAAATGGTTAAGCTTAGGTATAAGGTTAACAATGGGTAAGTTTAGTTATGGTTAGAAATGGTTAAGTTTAGGAATTAGGTTAGAGATGGTTCATTTTAGGTTTCGGGTTAGTTTAGGTATTAGGTTAGAGATGGTTGATTTTAGGTATAGGCTATTACGTTAGAAATGGTTAAGTTTAGGTATTAGGTTAGAAATGGTTAAGTTTAGGGTTTGGAAGAAGCACTTGGGGCGACCAATGAAATAAGTTAGGGGCGTGGTCAAGCCAAAACCTTGCATTGCCATCCTGGGAAACAAAAACTCAAATTGGTGTATGTGGTGGTGAGCAACATTTGTTGAAATAAATGGGCAGCCGTTTTTGACACAGTATCCAGTTCTTATTATACATCCAAGGCCAAACCACACCACTTTCTCCTGCCAAGAGCATGGACATCGCACCATAGTTCAGTGGTTTCCAAACTGACCGTGGGTCGTGGGATGAACATTTTCATAAAACAAAACAAAATATTCATAAAATATATATGTCTCCATACCCTGTCTGTTTCATTTATATTTCATTAGTTTATGTGAAGACATAAACTAAATGGGGAATAGGGAATGGGAATGGGGAATGGGTTTCTGGGCAACGTCACAGCAGATAGGCATGAAACCAGATAATCAACCATCAAGATGGCAAGAATTTGTTGTGCCGTTAACTGCACTAATCGCAAAAGCCAGGGACAGAAAACGTTTAACATAGGGGTTCACTCCCTTTAATAAAAACAGAAGACAGTTATGGATCCAAGTGTGAATTTGAGTAGTAACCAAATGATTTGTATGCACATAGATTTTCTTTAGTAGATAGACTAGGCTTTTTTTTATCAGATACATGTAGGCTATAATATCCAATATTGGGCCATACAATAGCAGCCATTTGGATACAGACTATCCAAAATCCATTATTTTCAGGAATGTTTCCCCATTCTATTCCATTTCCCATAAAAGAGAACTATATTGTTTCTGTAACCGGTGTAGAAGGAAGCTTCCGATGTAAGTGTTGTCACCTGCCAAATCTTGCCACATACCCATCCCCTCCCATTAGGATGATTATAATGCTGTGGAGTGTGTGTGGTTGATAGCTGGTTTACAGCCTCACCTGGCCTGAGTCAGACTGAGTAGACTCTGGGTCTGGGTGAGGCTGAGCAGCCATGGCACCCAGGATAAACCAGCTATCACCGCACACACTCAGGAGAGAGCCACTGTCATGACAGTGTAACATCTGCTCGGCTTGCACCAGCTTGCCATTTCCAATAAATGGATATTCTACAACATCTACCTGTGTCTTTTGTCGGAGGGGCCCAGCAAAAGCCACTTATAAAGGTGTGAGGCAGGAACGACTGCTACAAGTGCATTTATAGATTTTCCAATCTGTATAACTAGAAGAGGTATGATGTCCATCTCTTATTTTTCAAAATCTGATAATCTATAAATGCACTATAAGCATAATATAGAAGGGATAGGATATTACTAAAATAGGAAAAAAATGCACTAAACATTAACTGTGACATGATTCTGTGGTCCAAACAAATACTCTAGATAAGGTTCTATGCGAATACTTGTTTGTTTAAAAGTTAGATATCATTTTTGAATGCCTCGCAAATGTCCAATGTAAAAGGTAGCTTACTTATCGAGATAGGACGCAGAATCAATGGATGCAGCATCCATCGATGCTGTATCAAAATGATGACTGTCAAACTGCCAAACATGTCATTGACTGTTTAAAATAGGCTATGATCATCATTGATATTGTCAAAAAGTTACATGGACAGGTTCAATAAAGAACAACTAAACCACGAAAGCCAAATTCATCATCATCACAATGTTTTTCATTACTCAGTTAACTAAAGCTAGCCTTCTAACATGTGTTAGAATTACAAGAGGACAAATTCTGTCATTTATTTATGCAGTCGAATTATAGTCTTCGAGCCAGTGATATTAGGATGACACTACAAACAAACATTAGCTATGTTACATTAATATGCAAAAGAAAGACAAACCAACACATTCACCTCTGGAAATAGCTTTTTATCATTCCATTATCAGGCTTTACGAGGAAAAATGCAATACAATGCCGTTTATACATTGATTACTATGTAGTCGCTAACAATAGTAGTTTATGGTAACAAAACGGTTTATTGCCCCCTGGCTGCGCAAGCATCCAACCCTGTTTGTAAACTGAATTTAACACCCGACCAGTGGTGGTTTTAGGCCGTTTTTTTCAATATCAGTCCCCTCAAACGAAGAGCCCCCCAAAGGTCTGATCCTAGAACCGCCCCTGCACCCGACCACACTCCAAATGTGGGTGCTTGGAATTTGGATTTCACAAGTTAGTTAGAGATCTTCATTTAAATCATAACCATTATTATTATTATTATTATTATTAGTGTTATTGTTATTGTTATTATTATTATTATTATTATTATTATTATTATTATCTTAGCCGGATTAATGGATTGTGAATACCCAATATCTTTCACTTTCACTTTCAACAAAACAATATCACCCTATCAAATATTCCAAACATTAAGACACCAAGGCTGATCGCAACAAGTTGAGCCGTCCATCCCACCTAGTAGTGCTTATTGAACCTTGTGCGGGGGGACGTGGTGCATCAGCTGCAGGAGAGAGGTGTGGAGAGGGCTCAGGAGAGATACGTTAAAGACGTGTTACTTCTGTGGTAATTAAATTTGGCTGTGCAAATTGCCTTGGTTTTGTCCAACGAGCCGTCGGGCAACTTTTTAAAATGAAACTTTCCCCCTAAAAGTCCGCCATAGACTCTCCTTTAGTTAGGATAGATGTTTGCCCGGTTTGCCCGAGCACGTGACCAAAGGTTATGGGTCAGCCGCCACCGGAAGTAAACAAAACCACGTTAATTGCGTTACATTTTTTTAATGCATTAAATGTTTAAAATTAACTGCCAAAATTAACGCGTTAACGTTGACAGCACTAAATATTTTATCTTAGATACTGCACAATTCATACATAAAATGTAGTTCAGCCTACTTAACAAAACTACATAAGACAAGAAGTATAAATAATGATAAAAAAGACGAATACGATGCTAAAATAATAAAAAATACAAATAAAAAATAATATTAAGTAAGAAGAAGCAAAAAGACATTTCCACCAGTATTTGTCATTGATTGTTAATTACAAGCTACATTAAAAACCTAGGTTTTTAATTGACCTTTGAAGTAGGTCACTGAAGTCGCCTGTTTGATGTGGGGAAGAACAAGGAACGGCTGATTCATTTAGTTGAAATGAGGATGTAACAGAAGTGCATATTTAACAGATTCAGTGTGGACAGAGAGCATCTGATGTTACGCGATAGTCGGACCCGAGAAGTCAGATTAATACATCTATACAATAATATATCTCTCTTTGCTTTAGGTCTGAGTAGCAGCAGTATTTCAGTTTTATCATCATTTAGTTTCAGTAAGTTGTTACTCATCCATTGATTGCAAGTAGGCAGGAAGTCAGGGAGCTTAAAGGACCAGCATTTGAGGGCTCAACAGAGATGCACAATTGTGTGTCGTCAGCGTAGCTATGGAAGTTGAGATTATATTATCTGATGATGTCAACTAGTGGGAGCATGTACGGGCAATGGGCCAAGGCAGCTTCCTTGTGTGAAACAGAAAGATATATCGTATCATTCTGATACATGATCTCCAAGACACAAAGAACATTTGCTTTCAGTAATATATGAACGTGACCAGCTCATGTTCAGAGAGACCAACAGTAGACCAAGTATTCCAGACGATCCATCACAATGTTGTGATCAACTGTGTTGATGCCGCACTATAATTCTGATGAACCCAAACTGAGACCTTATTTTTATTAAGACTAAATCTTCAATCATGAACTACTTTGGTGAGAGCAGTCTCCGTGCTATGATTGGCTCTAAAACCTGACTTCTCCAGTATGTCGTTTCCATATAGAAAGATGCTAATTTGGTTGAAAATGCCGGCGTTTGGCTCCTTACCTGCAGGGGGCAGTGTGCAGGCCTTGGGTTGGTTGGAGATGGGGGGCAGGATCATCCGGCCTGGGGGGCTTCCACCAATCAGGTCGGAGCGGTGGACCCTAGCAGCAGCAGGGGACTGGGGGATGCTGGGTAGGGTGCGGGATTTAGCCAATAGAGGCCTCTGCAGCGTTCTCTCCAGCGACCTGGTTGGATGACAACAAGCCAACCATAGCTTAGAGATGATTGTAGCAGTAGACCCTACCACACACCACCTAAATGCCTTTGCTGGGCTCCTCCGACACAGGTAGATGATGTACATAATCCCAGTTTATTTGATAATTGGGCAAGATGGTACAACCAGAGCAGATGGTAACATGATGCCATGACAGAGGCTCTCTCCTGAGTGCGTGTGGTGATAGCTGGTTTATCCTGGGTGGCATGACTGCTCATGCACCACAGGTGTGCACCCCTCCCCACAGTTGATAGCTGTAAACCAGCTATCAATCAAACACACACTGTACAATGATATATGGAAATTAAGAGGTAAGACACAAAATATGGGGTTCACAAACACATACGCATACTCATGTGCATTTACATGCACACACACATACACATACACACTAATCAATAACTAAATGTCAGGGAGATCTGCGTAGACCAGCAGCCTATCAGCAGATCAATCTCCATAGAACAGTGCGGACCAAACAACCATAGATTATTATGCACCATAGATACACAGCAGACTGCTACACTTACACACATTACACAGCAGACTAGCATTTATCATTGAGAAGCTTTAATCCAAAGCGACTTCAATATGGATACATGTCATTAAGGAGCAGGTAGGGGTTAGACAGTGAATACAGAGACAGGTCATTAAGGAGCAGGTAGGGGTTAGACAGTGAATACAGAGACAGGTCATTAAGTAGCAGGTAGGGGTTAGACAGTGAATACAGAGACAGGTCATTAAGGAGCAGGTAGGGGTTAGGCACACAACCACTAGATCAGTGGTTCCCAACCTTTGACTTTAGGTTTGCCACTAAATTGTCATTGTCAATGCAGTGGCTGAGCAAAGAGTGGCAGGGCCCCCTTTAAACACAATTATTACTGCAAGAAGGCCATTGGGAAACAGTGGAAAGAAAAAGTCAGCAACGCTGCTTATGCTCCCAGTGTTTATTTAGCAAACACAAATTAACATAAAACATTGATGGAAAAAATTACAATGGAAAACAAATGATGGAACGCACAAAGCAAAACTATTTTTGAAATAATAACAAGCCATAACACAAGTTACTGAACATTTATAATTTATTTATTTTCAATTATTTATATTATTTTTTCTATTATAGTACATTTGTCTATTTCAAGAATAAAATCCCACATATCACCTACAGTACGTGTGCCACCAGTGGTACACGTACCACAGGTTAACTGCACTAGACTATCCTATGTAGACTACTACAGTTATACACCAATGACACGTAATGTCTGTCTTAGAAATGACAATTCACAACTCATTCATTGCAGCTGCCGTGACCGTGTTAATGTTTATGATAAATTAGCATGTGGCATATAGATTAGTAGCCAGGGTGAAGTAATGATGTTGACATTTAAAATCCTCACGACATTTTTAGCGATGCGTGTTGGAGAAACATCCCGTTTCCAGCTGTCTGTTAGCGGCAACTTCCCGCCGTGATGTTTTTGTCAGATAATGATGCATGCTGGGAATTGTTCTGAGCCAATCTCATTTCCCCGGGATTTAAAAAAAACAGACGCCATTTTGTTTTTCAGGGACTGCTGTGGGGGAACTTGATAAAGTCTCACTCTATTTTCAGTCTGTTATTTTAAAAGATTCACTATCTATCAGATTTCCACTTAATAAAACAAGAGTGCCTCTTTACAGACAGACTGACAGACAGACAAACAGACAGACAGACCTATGTTCTAAGGTAAGTTATTGTTTTTACCTCCTTAACTGTTAATGTTTGTGTGCTAGCTTGGTTCTTAGAAGGTGCTTAAACACTGTGTGTATGAGTCTTTTTCCCATGATCTGATCAAAAAAATATTTTGTTGAGACAGTAAGTCTTTGATAACAATATACACTACAATAAACAATGCACATTTCAAAATATTGTAACGCTGTGAATAATTCCTGTTTATGTGTTGTTGCTTTGTAGAGTTTGATTGAGGGAGGTGTCAGTGGGTAATTGGCTGAGAAGTTGTTGCGGTAACGGGTTACGTTTGAGGGGGGGGGAGACAGGAAAGAGTTAATGGAGAACTAGCAAACGAGACAACCAAGTTCAATGAGCCAGTGGGTTAGCCACCCTGTTCAATTGTTTTACTGGGGACATCTCAACCTCGGGTCACTGTTGCTGCAGCAAGGGAATAAATCTGGGCCTCCCCACAGGCCAAATTTGATTTGGAGAGAAAGACAATTCTTGGGATTCTTTATGCTTTTAGTTTTGAGTCACTCAGAGGTTTCAACGTTACGTGGCGTACTCAGTACTCGAGTTCTCATCGCACTCTGACACCACCAGTGTACCTTTCGGTCCTTAGAGCAAGACACACTGGCCTTCAGCGGTGAGCAGTTGATTTGAATCCATGCAATGATGGACTACACCTTTAGCCAATCAGATTAAAGAAACACAATACCTTCACAACATAAGCAAGCACACACAGGCCCCTCTTGATCTCACCTATCGTATCATAATATCTCGAGCACTGAGGCTACAGTATACATGCAGCTCCTAAACTATAATGGTAAGTGGTATTAAGTATTTATAGTACTCAATGAGCCAATCATCTGCTCCATGGTGTCATATACTTAGAACTTATTTATTATGTATTTGACTAATAATCAACCGACACACTTGTGTTTTGTGTTTATAAGGCCTATGCACAGAAATGAATAATGTTGTCAATGGGCGGGTGCGCTGTCACCAATTAAGTTTTCATGTATGTCAAGGTGCGCTGTCACCAATTAAGTTTTCATGTATGTCAAGGTGCACTGCCAAGATAATGTTTTCATCTGTGTCAAGGTGCGCTGTCACCGATTATGTTTTCATCTGTTATGGTGCTCTGACACCTGATTTTGTCAAATATAGCATGGCGGTCTGTTTTTCTAGTAATCATTTCATTTAGGTGTCACCTGTGCAGTGCATTTCGCTGTTGTTGCTGTCGTTTTAACTCAACAATAATCTGTCATCATCATCATCATCATCATCATCATCATCAACCATTGATACCTACCATAAAAGTGAGTAAACAAACTATGGACACGTTGGCACTACCATATGCATCTACCCAAAAATACTTATTTTAGTTCCTCATATCTCTCCTCTTCAGCATCTTCATCATCTCCTTCCTCTTCCTGACCTCGGAGGTGAGCTAAAGTGGATTAGCTTGGCGCTAGGACGGCAGCAGGCAGCCAGCAGACTGACACAGCGCTATGCTAATCCAGAGAGTGAGGAGCAACTCAAAGGAGAGATGAGGGCTTCGCCACACCTGGTTCTAGATCAGATCAGTACGTGGTGCTTTTAATGTGAAACGGAGCAATGTTGTGAGATTCATGGCGCTTGACAGAGGCAAAAGGTCATTCCAATAGCATCACAAACATGTTTAAGACAACGGTATAGATGCACATACTTGGATATGCACACACACAGACACACAAACACACATTTGGTGGTAGGCATTGTCAAGTCTTCATCGTTAGCGGCCAATATTGACATGCATGATTACACACACAGACATGTAATTGACTTACTAAGGGGACACAAACACATGCACACGAGCAATTGACTTTTTATAGCATTACTAATGGGAGACAAGTAAACACACACTCACACATACACACACTCACACTCTCTCTCCCACACACACACACACCCAGACTGGTGGAAGTCCCACAAGCCCATCATTACAGGGGTAATACACTGGACTGAATGCCCTGGACCACTCACTCACGTGCCAACCTGTTGCTAGGCAACCAAGAGGAAAGGGGTAGCGGAAAGAGTGTAAGCCGAAGAGAGGGAAAGGAGAGGAGGAAGGAAGAGAGGGAAAGAGTAGAGGAGGAGGAAGAGGAGGGGGAGAGAGAGTGGAGAGGCAGAGTGGAGAGGAGAGCGGAGCGGAGAGTAGACCAGGGGAGAAGATAGGGGAAGAGGGGAAAGGAGAGTAGAAAAATCAGTTTTAAACAAAACAGTGTTGTGGCAGTTTACCCCTGCCGCACACCACCTTAGTGGCTCTTGCTGGGGCCCTCCGACACAGGACACAGGTAGATGTTGAGTTGAAGAATGCATTTATTGGAGATGGTGAGATGTAATACACCGAGCAGATGTAACATGCTGCCATGACAGTGGCGCTCTCTCTCTCTCTCTCTCTCTCGAGAGAGAGAGAGAGAGAGAGAGAGAGAGAGAGAGAGAGAGAGAGAGAGAGAGAGAGAGAGAGAGAGAGAGAGAGAGAGAGAGAGAGAGAGAGAGAGAGTGTGTGTGTGTTGATAGTTGGTTTATCCTGGGTGCCATGATTGCTCTGCGCCACAGGTGTGCAGCCCCACCCAGACCCAGAGTCTAATCAGTCTGACATAGGCCAGGTGAGGCTGTAAACCAGCTATCAACCACACACACTCCACAAGTGTCTAGCCTGGCCCTGTAGTATGAGACATAATACACCACACACTGTCTGGTGTCAACGTAGTATCTCTCTCTCACATACACACACACACACCAACGCGCACACACAGTGGCCACTGGTGCAGACGAGGTCAGATGGAGGAAATGTAAAATAAGACTCCTGGTCTTCAGATGAATGCAGACTTTGGTGGCGGTCACAGTCACTAGTACACAATTCATAAATAACCGTTTCTCATTTTGCTTGTCCATTCTGTTGTGTCCTTGCTCAACGACCTGTCAGCGATATTCAGCGGCCCAAGTACTGTTCCAAACTCAAGGTTGCAACAAGCAAAGACCACTGAACCCTATGTGTTCCTGTCACACCCACAATACAAAAGATGCATGTACTTGTGAGAAGATATCCCATGATTCATAAAGTGGCCGTTTAGGAGTAGATTATTTTATTTCATTTATAGAGATAAATCATTTTAAGAAAATGTCTTTTGGGAATCTGGTTGAATGATAGTTGCTTTGTGAGACTATTCTGTAGTATGTTTACGTAGTTCTGTCTGTTTAGACTGTTTCCTATGTAATCTAATTATTCTATACATTTATTTAATAACATAAAGTGCTGGACAACAAAAATCTGATTTTGATTCTATTATAAATTATTAAGGGTTATCAAGGTGTGCAATAAATTATTATTATCAGAAAATTATGTTCCATGAATCCATTACAATCTCAAGTAATTTCAGTCCATCGATTTCCTTCTATAGATGCCTTGCAGTCATGTGACTTCTGACGATGTCTGTTGTTGTCGCCACCATGTTGGATACCATGTTACACACGTAGCTATGTAATGCTAGCACTCTTCACCCCCAAAGTCCCTAATTTCTCACCTAGATACCAAAGAACAGAAAAGGTATGCAGAGAACATATCGGTAATTGTGATACTTGAGAATCTCTCCTGAGCTTTGCCGGCTACTGATATCGTCGGAGATACTGCCTGACTTTTAATTTCATGACATTTATATCTACCTAGTACACCATCCATCCAGTACACATGCATTTTTTGAAATAGCCTTAACTGTCAAAACATCACCTTCCAGTCCTTGTCAGTAGAAGAGGCGACCAGAGAATAGTCAGCCAGTAAGGTGTGGTTTGAGCAAAGAGCGGGCAGAGTCACAGCATGGAAGAGTCTTCCATGAGGCAGATACAAATTCATGTAGGAAAAAGACTACATAACTAAGGATGTCATCCAGAGTTGGGTTGCATTTCATTTGTCTTCATCCATTGATCTAAAAAAACAAATATAACAAACTGCAGAGTAAGAATAAAGTTATTTGAATGCAACTTCAGGGTAGGGCTGGGCAATATGCCCCAAAATCTTCTATCCCGATATAGGTAATTTAATATCTCGATAACTATATCACAAAATAGCATGTTTTCTGGTTCTAAGCTAACGACTGCTATCTTTATCTCTGTAAAGATGACCTATTAGGGTTGCAAATTTTGTGCATTTTCCTTAACCAATAGTTGAACACGTTAACAATCAATAATCGATTAATCATTAATAATTAATAAGATACAAAACGCACGTCTTTTTCTCAGTTTAAGTTTTATTTAAACAATTCCAGCGCCACATCCATTATGTGAAACAAACAATTTAAACTAACAGAATAATAAAACAATAAGGCTCTGGCTCAAAACGGCTGCTCTTGTCCGCCTGTCCTTATTCAACAAATGGCGCCGGCACGCCGCCAAACAAAACAATGTCAAATGGGGCGCAATTACTGCCATTTCTAGACTAACAAGGCAGACCAAACCAAACCCATTTTTTAAATAAACATAAAGTGCTGTATGAAAGGAAAATAAAAAATACTGTCCACAATAAACTTAAATCCTACTGGTTTGTATTTAAGAAAATGAACATATCTATGCGGTCAGGAGTGAGTTGTGAGCGCAGAAAAATACTCTTAAGCTCACCACAACATATTTAAGACCTACTGGTTTTGTTTAGGAAAATGAGCATATCTACGTGGTCAGGGGTGAGTTGTGTGCGCAGTCTGTTCACTCTAAGTCCAGCTGCAGAAAACACCCTCTCTGATGGCACTGATGTCCCTGGGATGCACAAATATTGCCTGGCCAACTTGGCCACCCTCGGGAATCGTTCCGTGTTTGCTTTCCACCAGTTAACGTGGTTTACATCCAGAGGAGCGGGGTTGTCGCCGAGGAAGTTTTTTACCTCTGTTTCAGCACTGTTGGATGCATTTGAAAAGTACTGGTCCCCAAGGAGTAGTACCATGGCTGTAGCGGCGCTGTCCTCCGGCCAAGTCTCGGCTCCCTGTTCATCAGAGGTCGGTATTCCTCCATCTTCATCTCTGCTGGCCATAACTCAGTTCATCAGTAGCAGTGGCCATATTACCAAATGGCACTGCTGCTGCCAGTTCTAGCAGCTTAGCATTGGCAAGTAGTCTCTTTTCTGAAGTAAGAAATCCAAGGTGTTTGTAGCGAGGGTCTAACATTGATGCAATCAGTGCTGGCGATGACACCAAGTCCGGGGACTGAACCTGTGCACACAAATAATAGCTACGCATGAGTTACCTTACATTAGCAGTTCTGATTACGTCAATAAATGGTTTCAAACAAATTGAGAAGACAGAGCGTAACAACTCATTTATACAAAAATTACATTGCCACAATAAAATAATAATCCGGGATAACTAGGGTAAAATAAGCAATGCAATTAGTGCAGGTAGTCACCTTCATTCGTTCATCCAGCGAGGCCCGGACTTTGGACTTGAACTCCACGAGCCGGCTGCTGTCACCCTCTTTTCTCAGTAGGTGGGAATTGATCAGACTGAAGGTGATTGGGTACGTGTTGGAGATGGAGACCTCTTTTTCGGCAGACATAATGGTAGTGGCACACTTGAGTGCTCCCAAGACTGGCGCTACATCCTCCATAAGCTGCCAGTATTCATCTTTCAACTCCAAACTCTGGCATCTTGGAGTTCGGTCACTGTGCGATCAGACAGCACAGCGGTAACTGCCCAGCGCTGCTCCAACAGTCTTCCAAACATCTTGCAGAGTTCCATCTTGTTTTGCAGGACTGTATTAGCCGGTGAGCTGGTAGTTTCATTTGTTGCTGCTTGCTCTCAAGTGCTTTGGTAGCAACGGTGCTATGATTTAAGTTCCTCACCAGCTTCCCAGCTGTAATGACCCGGTGCATATAGCTGGCAAATCCATCATTAATGGCCAACTGGAAAGTATGCGCGAAGCATGGAACAGAATGCCAGTTAGCACGAGTGGGATAGTTTGCTGCCACGATATTTTTTGCGTCGATGTTGTGCCATGTAACTGTGATGTAACTCTCTGCAGTTAACGCAGTCCAACAGTCAGTCGTTAAAGCCACCTTGCTGAAAGTAACTGCGCCTTAAGTTCGTCTTTCTTTTCGTTGTACCGCTTCTCAACGCGGCTAGTAATTGTACCTCTTGAGGGGATGCGATAGCCTGGTTCAATGTAGTTCAGTAGCTCAAAAAAATCCCTCACCGTCCACCACGATTATAGGCATCATGTCCTTTTCTACCATAAAGCAAAGCCTCTGAGTTATTGCCTCTGCACGTACATCACTACAGCCTCTTCTAGCTAACACCGACATGATAGTTGGTTGGGAGGACGGTGTTCCACTTTCGACTTGCACTACAACCGTCGGGTGCTGACTTTTCAGGTGGTACAACATTGATGTTGTACTGGAGTTGTATTTTAAGACGGTGTGGCAATATTTACATTGAGCATTTTCGTCTTTTACAGTGTAATGCTCCCACGCTGGACTATGTTTTGCCCTCTTCATCTTGCCTCACCATTTCCCGGCACTGACCGCTTCTTCCTTTGTTGCGCCAGTAGTTTTTCTGAACTGCAAAGGTGAAGTACGCCCTCTTGTGGTATAAAAGTTAATATATGTGAGCTCCGGAGAAATGGTACATAAAACATACATTGTCGGTTAATACATTTGGGGATTCACTCTGATCACTTTAGTGTTTGGAAAGTCTTGTACATGTCATTGATAAAAAATAAATAAATCTGTGAGTTAAAGTGGCAATCTCGAAGATTTCCGTTGATTTCCTTCGGCATCACCTATGGTCTTAAGCAGTAATTGCAGGTGTGTTGCTACCGACACCCAGTTCGTAACATTCATAATCCTGCAAATGCAAGGGCTTTCATTAGTGGGCCATAGGCTCAATCACCATTGTGTAATCCCATTCGATGATAGATAGTGACTTATCAGTTATTTATTTACATGAAAATCTTCAAGATTTACTTTAATGTTAACTGGCCCGCATATTACACTGTGCAATGGGATGTTGTCACATCCCATTGCACAGTGTATAGAAGGCATGTTCAAGTTTGAAAATGGGCTTGAACCTGGAACCCAATGTGGCGGCGGCCAACAGAAAACAAGCGTTTGACGCGGTTGTGACGTCAGCTGTAGTTGACACACAACACATCTACATTCTTTCCAAGACTGAGTTTATTTGCTGACTTTAAGATGTTATTAATATACAATTTGACATTTTCCTGACAAGATATTTGGTAGGTGTGTAGTGGAAACATCTTTCTGTGATATGTTATGGTTATTGTCCATCACTTTAATAATTTTGAAAATGTTATTGCCTGATATTGATATTCGATGAATATGAATGCTGTACAGCTGAGGGCAAGAATGCTGTCAGACTCTGGAGGGAGGGTTTTCAGACATTTGTCAACAACACAAGCACACATATGTGTCAAAAGTACCGAGATGTGGTCTGCATCCTTGTGACCCTGACAGATTCCCAGATCGTGCTCCAAGGATTTACTTACGAGACCACATGTCTGTCCTCGCCGGTTCTCGGCCGTTGAGAAACCATTGTCTAAATATAGTGTCAACATAGTATCACAAACACACACGTGCACCTTCGTCTGTACCTACTGGTGCAGGGGTCAGATAGAGGTCATGTAAAACAAGACTCCTGGTTTTTTATTGAATGTCGTCTTTGGAAGTGGTCACCGTTGTTACACAGCTCATAAACATAGTCTAAATATAGTTTTTTGGCCATGTGACCAATATGACTCCACAACAAACGCACACCACCCATTTCAAACATTCAAAATCGGTGCACACATACACACAGCATATTTATGCACTTAGTTCTGAAGGCTCAGCACAATACTTTTGTAACCAGGGTCATGAGGTCATGAGGGGGTCACCAACATTAAGTAAAGATCTCATCGCACAGATCTGATGATTTCATAGAGACTTCACAGCTCGTATCTAAAGAAACAAAGCCATGCTTTGTCACAGAAGATATTTAAAAAAGGTTGGTAGGTTTTGGTCCCCAATCTGCCATTTTGTCATGCCAATTTGGATTTCGTGGCCTGTATGTAAGCTGGAGGTAAGATTCGAGAGTTGTGAGAGAGAGAGAGAGAGAGAGAGAGAGAGGGTTAGGAAAAGGGCGGAAGAGAGCAAATTGTTATAACTAAGCAACCAAAAAAACATCCCCTCCCTCTCTGCTCCCTCCCTCGTTACATTTCTCCACCAATGAGAAGTGTTGCATTTCACGCACCTGTGATTGACCAGCAAGATGAATTTTCATAACCAGGGAAGAGATGCCCTGATTGGTCAAAAAGAAGCTGGTAGCAGTCTAAAATCTAAATTGGCTCATACAGAGGTAGGCGCTGTCAACTCGAAACAGATATTCTCAAAGCGCATAATACTAATAGCTGATGGATGGTTATGCCATTTCTAACAAATTACACTCAAATCATAGCACATTTAAAATGGAACTGAACCCAAGTGAAGGTCAGTGTAATGAGTGTCACAAATTCACTCTTTTGCCGTTAGGACACAGCCATCATGGATTTACACACAGAGTGACCACCAGAGTGGTTCATGCTGACAGTGCACAGCCTATTCAGCAATACATACAGTACACTGACTGTACACAGCCTATTCAGCCATACATACAGTACACTGACTGTACAGTCTATACAGCCATACATACAGTACACTGACTGTACAGTCTATTCAGCCATACATACAGTACACTGACTGTACACAGTCTATACAGCCATACATACAGTACACTGACAGTACACAGCCTATACAGCCATACATACAGTACACTGACAGTACACAGCCTATACAGCCATACATACAGTACAGAGACATGGAATAATCTAAATGGTCAAAGAAGAAGCATGGGTGTTTCTGCCCCAGGGTGTAAACGGTTATTACAAGACTAAGTTGACGTGAGAACATTACCATACTTTGCCAAAACAAACTCATAGTACGTAGTTACTCACCCTGACAACGACAATGGTTTGCTATGGGCTGCACTCATATTAAGATCACTGAAGTAGTCAATCACACCCCGACAGCTCTCCATCCGCATCATCTTTCACTTGTTAGCTTCAACAACAAGCTTTGGCTGCGACCACTCTGGTGACGTATACGATACTTAGTTTCAAGATGGCGGAAGTTTATACAGAGCTTGAAATATATATTTGTATGTACTATATATATATAGTATATATGTAATATGTATCCTGCTATTAGACAGAGTGAAGAGCAGGTATAGGAATCAGAACACAAGGTTAGTCTACTACAGTCAGCAGCACTCACGTCTTCACTAAAGCAAAGGAATGCAATATCCGCCTCTGGTCTCGGTGTGAACAAGGTCATTCAGTATACATCAGCAAGGACCATTGTTTTTTTACTGGTAGTGGACTGAAATAGTCACAAGAATAGTGACATCAGAGATAAGACATTTACTACAAAGCTCGAGAGGGAGGACAAATTGTCTGAAGGACGAATGCCCAAAACCCTAACTCTCTCTCTCTGTCTGCTTTGAGAGAGAGAGAGAGAGAGAGAGAGAGAGAGAGAGAGAGAGAGAGAGAGAGAGAGAGACTGCTTACATACAGAGAGAGAGTTAATGTTGAGGGAGCGACAGTAAAGAAGACAACAAAAGGGGTGGTGAGGGAGAAAGGAGTGATGTCATCTGAAGGGAAGCGCAGACAGAGAGATGAAGAGAGAGAAAGATTGAGTGTGTGGGAGTGTGTGAGAGAAAGAGAATAATGGGAGACACAGAGAGAGTGAGAGGGAGTAGATAGACAGACAGGCAGAGAGAGGGAGAGAGAGAGTGTGTGTAGTGGAATAAGAATGATGCAGACAGAGACGTTGCACTAGTGATGATAGCATCTTTCTAACATCCTCATAGTCTGGCACCATTAGCACTGCTATGTTTCCAAGTATCTTTTGCAGAGCTACAAATACCCTGTGGGTATTCTGGGAAACATAGGAACTGAAACCTAGTTCTGGTCCAAACAGCCATTCATCTGAAAACACAACTTCTTTCTAAGTAAAATCTATTTAGTAATTGGTAATTTAGCAGGTGCGTTTATCCAAAGCAATGTAACCTTTTTTATATACATGTCATTAGGGAGCAGGTAGCTGTTAGGCACATCTTGCGCAGTGCAGGGATGCCTACAGGTAGACTATATCCAACCTTAACCACTAGACTACTTTGTGTCATCCACCCACAAATCTACTCACAAATGTCAAATAAATCAGTATCAGTTCATCTAGATGAAATCCGCCCCTAGCTCCTCTTCTTCGCTCCTGGAGAAAATGACATCACCAGCACACCGTCATAGTCTATCAGCTCTTATCATAGCAGTGGCTGTGCCACCATGCCCCCTTCCAGGGGGGGGGCGAAAATGGCTAAGCTCCCCCTAAGCACCCCCAGTAATTTTTTATTTCTGGTTAAAATATTTATAGAATAAATATATATACAGGGTTGCCACGGGTCTGGAAAGTACTGGAAAGTGCTTGGATAAAAAATAAATAAATCAAAACCTTGAAAGTGCTTGGAGCAATAAAGAGGTCCTTAACAGTACATTAGCCTACCGGAGTTTGAGCCTTGTGCGCTCCAAGCTTGATACACTTTCTTCCTATCTACAGTATCACTCTCCGCAAGCTATCGTCAAGTATGCCAACAACAACCAGCTATCGGGAAAAAATAATGAATGAATGTGTGTGCTCACTGTTGAAATAATAAATTATGCAATGTGTTCAGATGCTGCGGTCGATACATTTTTGTTTTAATCCTGTAATTTTTTGCGGCTTTATTGCTGAAACATGTATTACTATGTCAGAAATACACTCAATCACTGCCCACGGCATCTTCCAACCACCCAGCCAGACCAGCCGGAGTTTATAATAATAATAATCATTATTTCATGGGTGTATACGTGTATATATGTATATAAATAACTGTACAGGCTATATTATTGTATTTAATGTTTTATTTTTTATCTTATTATATTCTAAATTATTTGTATTACAATTATTTGTATTATGTTCTCAGGGATTAAAATTCTCCATCGCTACGACGCATTTCCGTCAATTGAGTTCCAGAGAGGCCATGTATGAGATCAGTGTAGATCCGAAGGGGGAAAAAAGGCAAGGGGATGGGGGTGATACGGGACTTCACGCTACCAGGTGATAGGTAGCTGATTTGTAAAGGCATACAATCTTCTTGGATGTCGGTAATTATATATATATAGCCTCTATAGCCTATATTTCTCGTTAGGCCATAATATTCTCAAATGACTAATCTGTCCTTTGAATAGAATGCTGATAACGTAGGCTTGGCTCCCCATGTCCATTTCAGGTAATGTAATATCGGGTAATGGAGCCCTATAGACTAGCCTACTGACGCTGCTGGAAGACTGGGCCTTCTCTTAGGCTACTAATTAAAACCATAAACTGAAAATCATACACTTCCTTTCTTCACAATATAACAATAATATGTATAATAACGAAACAATCGGAATCCCTGTGTGTAGCATGAAGGGACTACAACTTACATTTCATTGTGCAATTATTAATAGTAATAATAATTATATATATATATACTGTATATATATATACATATATATATATATATATATATATATACAGTGTTTCCCATTAATTACTTAGACTGTGGCGGCCTGCCATGGTCTAATTTGTCCCGCCACAATCTCAGAATGAACCGAAAAGAATTCTTACACTTCTCATAATAACATAATTAAGATCTGTAACTTGTGTTTCTCGCCGCTGCTTCAGCAAAGCATCTCTCACTCCCAGTCAGCTGGCTCTGCCCCTCCCCTCCCCGCTGTACGCGGCGCGCGCTCACTCAGACCGTCACCGGGGCTTCAGAGTAATGTGTCCGAGGAGAGTAGCCCTCTCCCGGACTCACTCGCTAGCTTTAACCGCTGTTTTATCCCGCTTCTGGTACTTTACTGGCTTTGACATTTTCTTCTTCTCACTAACATTCAGATGTTAAAATCAAATAAAACGCCAACAGTAAAAAGGGCTAACTAGGTTAGCTAGGTTAGCTAGGCCAAGTCAATAGCTGTCGCCGTCAGTTCCTACCGCCGCTAGCGGCTTTTCCGACAAGCGGCAGCACCTGGCTGCCGCCTGAGGGTCTCATCAATGGGCCGTCCAGAGGCATTTAATTACCAAAGGGCATTAGAGCTGTTTTTCTCAAAGTCCAGGAAAATCAAATGTCGAATTCGGGGTGCAAAGTTTGTAAATAGGGATGATGGGATTAATTATTTATTATTTTATTTTCTAAAAAATAAACTAGTTCAACACAGTTAACCACGTTTGTTTAATTTCTTTGATGGCTCAGATGTATGCTCTAGTTCAGTGGTTCTCTCCCGGGGGGGAAAAAGGAGGACAAATACGCGTCCGGCTTTAGGCTGGACTGTCCGGTTTTTCAAAGCCCTGTCCGGCGCCGGACGCGTATTTGTCCTCCTTTTTGAGAGCGCAATAGTAACACACCGCGCCCCCCCAACCCCCCCCCCCGTCGGTCGTAGGTCCGCGGTGTGTTACTATTGCGTGCACCCCCCCCCCCCCCCCCCCTCGGCCGGAGTGTTACACCCCCCCCGTCAACAATGGGGGGGGGGGGGGGGGGGGCCCGACTGCAATGAACCAGTTTTGGGGGGGCCCAGCCTGAAAAAGGTTGAGAACCCCTGCTCTAGTTGATACAACTAGTATACAACCAATGTGTTTATGATTTAAATTGTTCACAAGAGCACACAGGTCTTCATAGATCTAGTCTCTTAATTTTGCTTTCAAAGTTCACCAGATTGATGCATTTAACTTTAAAATGTAAAAAAAAATCTTCCGGGGTAGCATGCCCCCGGACCCCCCTAGAGGGTCCGAGATCCACCCACCATAGTCTCACAAAATCCTGTGGGAAACACTGATATATATTAGGGCTGTCAATCGATTAAAATATTTAACTCGATTAATCGCATGATTGATCATAGTTAATCATGATTAATCACGATTAACTATGACCTATGAGGTAATACTCTTTTCAACATGAGAATAGACAAATGCTTACTTTATGCAAAAAAAGCATGTTTATTTATTGTTACAATGAGAAATACTCTCAGTTCAAGTAACTAACGTGCAAACTGCATAGTAATGTTTACTAACACAGTAGTGTGTTGAACTTCACATTTGATCTATTCATCCTCATTTTTGTTTAAGTAGCCATTTAACACAAAAGAATGCCCCTCAATGCATTGCATTGCAATTTGCATCAAATTCAAAACAAACAGGGTGATGCACAAAATAACTTAAAGAAAATAATAATTTAAAATAAATAAAGTGTTTGCGGCTTGTAGAGTTGTCCAGCTGTTTCCCTTTCAAATTATCCAGCGTGGTTTGCTTCATGCAAGGGGGCGCCGGGCAGGGGTGGACTGGCCATCGGGCATACTGGGCAATTGCCCGGTATGCCCGATGCACATCTTTGGGCCGGCCCAGGACTGTCATTAAAAAAAAAAAAGAAGTAATTTGTCCTAACCGGAGGCGGTGTGCTACAATCGCCCCCCCCCCCCCCCCCCGTCGGTCGTCGGACCCAGGTGTGTGATGATCGCCCCCCCACATTTTTTAATCCATTACTGCTCACGGGGTTGTAGTTCAGCCCGTTCTCATCCCAACTCGTAATATACCGACGATTTGTCACGCCCCTAGACGTCTGACATTGACGCAAAAGGTACCCTCCCGCGTCTGTGTGAAACGATCTGGGGGTTCTCATAAACCTGTTTGCGGTGGTAAGAGACGAGCAGAGTCTACAGCGTCCATTCACTCCAATAATAACCCGGTCACGGTGATAGATTACGCTAACCCTAACCCCAACCATATAACCATAACCCTTTTTGGAGTGAATTGTTTCACAGTAGACTGCGGACGCTGTAGACTCTGCTCTGCGAGCGGACGCTGTAGACTCTGCTCGTCTCTTACCAACGCGAACGGGACGCGGACGTCTAGGGGCGTGACAAATCGTCGGTATATTACGAGTTGGGATGAGAACGTGTTGTGTAGTTTGTTTGCGGCATCGACCTCGTGTGCATTGCTTCCTGATTTCCCGAGCTACGGAGTGGCCCGAGGTTCAAATGTCACAGCGTTAATCGCGCGGTAAAAAAATTAGTGCCGTTAAAAACATGTTGCGTTAACTCGTTAATAACGCGTTACCTTTGACAGCCTTAATATATATATATATATATATTATTATTATTAATGTGCATTCAGTAGTGTATTTGTGTCTCTCTGCGTCGAGGCTAGGCCCAAAGCGCGCACACCCCTCCCCCCATCAAAAAGTAACTGGAGTGCTGTTTTCCCCTACTTCGAGCACCGTCCAACATGCCTGGCAAATGCCAATTTAATGACCTGTGGTTGCTGAACCCAAATTACAAATGGCTGCTAAGGGTTTCAAATAATATATACTTGGCAAAATGCAGTTTCTGCAAAAAAAAAATTAAACTAGAGACCATGGGCGAATCCTCTCTCAAAAGCCATGTGAAAGGAGAAACACACAAGCATGCAGAGAGAGGACTTTCAAATGGTAAGCTATGCTATATTTTTTATATGTAGCTAACCTATTCATGTTTAGCAGTTTGTATTAGTCTAACTCAATGTTAAGTATTTGTTATATGTGCAGTGTTTAGTATTCTGTTGGCTAACTATATCTACCAAGTTGAACTGTGCTAATGAAGCTGCTAGCTAGCTTATTTTCACTGTTGGATGTAACGCGTTACTAGAGAAGCACCCATTGTACTTATTCTTGTGCCACCTTGTAATATAATATAACATAATGAATGGTTAAACGCCTGATTAAAATTAAACCTTTGATACAGTTTGGTCACAGGTGTTAATGCTTAATTATTTTAAGCTTATTTAACACTTCTTCATGATATTGTTCCCATACAGCTACATCTATTCACATATTTGCAGCACCCAGTACCTCCAGTCACCAACCCAGTACTTCCAGCAACCAGCGGAGAGGGCAATTGCACACTGTTTTCGCTAAAGAGGCAACTCTTAAAGCTGAGATATTGTGGTCTCTGAATGTAATGTCCCATTACTCATACAGTTCAAGTGAGCACATTGGTGAGTTCAATTCTTAAAACCTAATGATTGTTATATGGATTAATACTAATTCTTATAGTCTTTTATTTGACTACATATTTTGACAGTATTTTTACATTTTCTTCTTCTCATATTTACAGGTGATCTCTTCTCAGACATGTTTCCTGATAGTGAAATTGCCAGAATCTTCTCATGTGGAAAAACCAAGTGCACTTACATCTGCTGTCATGGCATATCTCCCCATTTTCCGAAATTACTCACCAAAAAACTGACCACTGTTGATGAAGACTATGTGCTGCTCTTTGATGAAAGTTTGAACAGGAATACTCAATCAAAACAATGTGATTTCCATGTCAGATTCTGGGATGGTGACAAGGTTGAGTCCCGTTTTTTTGACAGCCAGTTCATGGGGCATGCAACTGCAGAAGACCTAAAATCAACATTCGAGAGGAGCACAGCAGCGTTACCAAAAAGAAACATGCTGCAGATATCTATGGATGGCTCCAATGTCAATTGGTCATTTTACAGCAAGATAGAGCAAACGCTTATCGACGAACATGGAGCACACCTTCTATATCGAGGTAGTTGTGGTCTGCATGTTGTCAATGGGGCATTTCAAAAGGGATCAGTTGATACTGGATGGAGGGAAGAATGCTTTCTCCTGGCAATATACCAGATGCTACATGATCATCCCCTGCCCGTCGGGAGGACTATTTGAAAGTCACAGAAGCACAGCCAGACACTCACCTTCCACTAAAGTTTTGCCAAGCAATATGGATTGAAAATGCTCCAGTAATTGAAAAGGCACTAGAGGTCTTGCCTAACATGATCACATTTGTGCAAGCTGTGGAAGCAAAGAAGGTTCCAAATCCAGACACAATGTCCTTTGAAACTATTGAGACAGCAGTCAAGGACCCACCTCTGCCAGCTAAGCTCAACTTTGCTCTATCAATGACTAAGGCTGTCACTAAGCCCATGGTACCCTTCCTTGCCACAGATCTTTTAAGAATGTTAAAGAATCTCATGTCTCGATTCCTGAAGCCAGACATTCTACAACAAGCAATTACCATTAAGAAGCTGCTTGATGTGAAGGTGAAACAGCAAGTCACCTTGATTGTTCCAAAGTGGACCTGGGATACATCACTGGCAGAATTATGAGTGAATTGTCTGCAAAAGCAAAAGTTGGACAAAGGAGCCTACTCGAATTCAAAATGTCCTGCAAAGAGTGTTTTCTTGCTGTTGTCGATAAACTCTTGCAAAAGTCGCCCCTGAACTACACCTTAGTGAAGAACTTGTCTTTCTTGGATCCCACTAAGATGGCAGAAAAAACAGCGGTCAGACTGTGCACAGGGGAGCTGAGGAAAGCCCTTGGTTATCTAGTGGAGCAAGGAAGGGTCAAGGAGCAAGACTGTGATAACATTCTTTTCCAGTACACAAGCTTTGTTGATGATGTTGTGCAGAAGAACCACTCTGTGTTTGCTGACTTCAACCAACTCTCTGATAGAGTGGACACTTTTCTTCACAGGTACATATCTAAGGATAGGCAATATGAAAAGCTCTGGAAAGTGTGCTGCAAACTACTCGTGCTCTCCCTAGGGGTTCTTAGTGAACTGGCAAATTGAAGTGGAGAATCTTTCAGAGGAAAACTACAGAGCCCAGATAACCATTGCAGATCACCTGAGGGTTGTGGGGGGCATTCAAAATGTAGTGGTGGACAAAGAACTGCTGCTGTCTGTGCGTCATCAAGACTTCGGTACATCACACATTTGGAAGACCAAAGGACGCAGAGCGAGGGGCAACAAAGAGGTCAAAAGCCAAAAGTTCTGCTTGAAGAAATTGAAGATTCAAAGAAGTCAAAGAAAAAAAGGCTAGAGAATAATGTACAGGCACTCACATCCTCTGCTAACAGATATGCCTTGAAGGCTGAGAGCGAAGGCAAATTAAACATGATTGCAAAATCAAACAGCTTGAGACAAGAGGCAAAGGAGAAAACTGAGGCGGTCAAAGAAGTGGACAGACTTCTCAATGAGAAGCTTCTTTTGTAGAAAAGCAACTGAACACTGAACTGCTGAACATTGAACTGGCAACCCTGCTCATTTCACACCTGCTGTTGGAACATTTCATCTGAACACCTGGTACTAGTGCAAATACTGCTGAGAACAAAACACATTCAAATAGAAATGCACTTATTTTTATTATTGTTCTGGTTCTCGTTATCACTGAGAAGGAATACATGGTGTTGAGCAAAGGTGCATTTTATTATGTTCTAATTTCTTGAGAGCACTTCAAAAATGCTGAGGATTTCAAGATTGCTTTGAGTTTATGTTATGTGTTAATGATTCATTCAAGTTTAAGTCCATTCCGATGTGGAAATAATGACTGGAAATAAAATTTGCATTAAAGGACTTACAAGGGCTTATATTTCTACTATGGGCCATGAATAGACTTTTACGTTTTCACCATTATGGTTGTACAAGTTACTCATGTACACTGGTTTCTAGTGTTGCACCGATACCATTTTTTGGCCCCCGATACCGATACCCGGCTGTGCAGTATCGGCCGATACCGATACCATACCGATACCACGCCGTTTGGAGAAAAAAAAAATATATATATATATATACAAGCTTTTTTTCTTCTAATACTAAAGAACTGCATACTCACTTGGATGTAAAATCATTGCTATCATGGCTTGGTCAGGAATACACAGTAAATCCAGAAGAACTTTTTTTATTGCCTACCTGTTATGGGTGACAATAATTGAATATGCCAAAATAGTGCAATATCCATGTAATTACAACATGTAAATCGTAGTGCAACAAGAAGTTAAATTAAAATAAGAAATGCTGATGTGCACTCCTCTAAGTGCAGCCAGGGTAAAATAAATAAAATAAAATAAATAAAAGGTGTCCTATGACAACAAGTTACAACTCCAAAATCCACATTGAAAAAACTAAAACGAGCAGTGGCAAAAATAACTGCAGTGAGTGCAGTGAGTGAAGGGATAGAATGATGTCCTCTATGATTTGACAACATTACATTTGGCAAAATCGGTGTTTATTTGGGATGATCATTTCCGTAAATATGATTGGGGAGTAACCCGACGAGGTGTCCATTAACAGAAATGAATGGACGACGCGGAGGCGTGAACCGTCCGACGCGAAGCGGAGGGTTGCTTCCGCAAAGTACCATGGTCACTTACGAAAGAATGAAATATGTAATCAATTAATAATACTTTAATGTGTTTTAGAGTTGAAGTCGTGAGGGTTTTTTTTATTTTTACAAGTCAAGCAGACTATTTAATATCTCCCGTATGCAGGCGTTGCCAAGCAACGTGGCCATAGCGTCTTCATAGCGTCAACGTCTTTCCTAAGTGTAAATCAAAGATGGTGTAAATAAACACTTTTTAACCTACACTCTCCAGCCAATCGGAGTAATTCTGTTTTTAATGACTTTATCAAGTAACTTTCCGTGATCAACGATGTCGGTAAATGGGCTGTGCTACAGCAGTAGTTGCGTGGTGGTGTTTAGCGCGTGTGGCGCGCTGGCCTTTTAAATTAAAAAAAAAAGCAAGAACGAACATTCTGAAGGGGGACAGAAGCGACAAAAGCGACTTAGGTGGAGTGGACAAGGTGGATTCCTCTTTGTGCGCTTTCGGTGTGAACGCACAGAAAGACAAGGCGCTGCGTTCCAAGTTTCATATTAGTATCTGTAAATGGCATCGGCGCATTATTTGTTCGTACTCGTCGATACCGATGCCAGCATTTTAGTGCGGTATCGGGGCCCCTCCCGATACTAGTATCGGTATCGGTGCAACACTACTGGTTTCATGCGTGGCATAAGTCAGCATTGATTGTATACATTTCAAACATTTCCTGTATTATGTCAAATGATGGTAATTTCTTTCTGCTGTAGCTTCTATATTTAGCTTTTTTATGTCTGTTGTGAGACCAATGCATCACCTTTTTGTGTCAGGTTGTGAAGTATGTTTGTTTAAGTGACAGATGGTCATTCATTTGATGTAGCCATATATAGGCCTAATGCTCGAAAAAAAAAATCCTTATTCCCGGGTGGTGCCTGGCCTTAAATTTCTAATTAAGGTAAGCCATTCAAGTCTTTGTATAGTACTGTGCTCAGGTAAGGCAAAAACAATTTATGGGAGATTCATGCATTTTATTTTGTTTCCTCACAGCAACTGTGAGCGGACACTAAGTCCCTCACAGTAGCGTGCACATTTTTTTTTCTTTACCTCCGTGCATGGGCCTGGAAAAAACCTGAATTTGTCCTTGAAAAGTGCTTGAAATGTATCATTACAAAAGAGTGGCAACCCTGTATATATATATATATACAGATATCCTATGAACTGGCTGAATGTAACAAAAAAACCTATCAAGTTATATATTTCCACATATTTACGTATGACAACATGTCGTTGCTGCTTCATTGCGTGATTTAATTGGTTGGTTCATATTCAACATTCAACGCACGATAACGTAGTGTCACGTTCAGAACGGTCTTATTACATCCATGGTTAAATGCAATTGAAATATGGAGCGCTTCACTTTTGTTATTCTAAAAAGCGTGGGAGGGTGGATGTCAGAGGTGATCAGCCAACTCCTGGAGGAGGTATACTTGGACTCCTGAGTCGTTTGCCAACGTAAATGCAGTGATTGACCGCTTTGCTCTTAACTATAACAACAAGGTGGGTTGTTCTTCTGTGACTGGTGAGTAAGCCGGTCTTTGTTGATATGCTAGTTTACATTACTTTTCAATGTTTGCGTTCTAGTTGATTTAATAGGCACCGTCACCATATATCTACCGGTAGCCTATGTATGTGCGTTCAGTGTTTTGAGAGGCAGCTGGCAGGCAGCTGGAGAGCTGGAGAGCTGAAATCATTTAAACTTTGAAGCAAGTCTTCTCCACGGCAACCGCCCCTCCCTGAAATTGCCATGGGGCTTTCTCAATAGGAAGAGTGGGTCACACACGGCGTGTTACCATGTCTCAAGTGAACACGCCTCAACTCCAAGCCAGCACATCTCCAGTCGCTTCTGCTCAATGCAGAAGCTACAATATTATGTAAATCCACTGATATTGTCTGTGGTGACTATGATTGTGAATCTTCGCTAACTGTTTGTGCTTGTTGTTTTATAGCCTAATGTTACATTTTGTTATGCATTTCAATGATGTAGCCAATTAGCCCAAGTCAATTAAATCACATTTATCAGCAGTGTTTTTTTTAAATAATTTGTTACGTTACATATGCTCCTGCTATAAATAATCCAGCTCTCCCAGTGAGAATGTTTTGGCACTGCGCTGTATGGCAGCTCGGCTCTCATCCAAAATACGACCCACTAAAGTTCCAATTAAGACACATGGCTTTGAACGTATGAATTATCATAGAATAAAAGAGATTGTACATTGAGCAAAGTTCAATGAAATTGCACAGCAGCACTAGCACTTTTCAAGAGCACGCAAAGAAAAAACACACTATTCTGGATGACGGATCGCCAGAAAAGCACAGAAAAAATAACAGTAACTGGAGTATATTACCTAATACTAAACCTGTTATTAGTAGTAGGTAGAGGCTTTTTGATATATTTTGCAGTCGTCCAAACTTTGAAATAGCTGCTAAATTATTATTATACCGCCCCGTTGCATGAGTGGGTTGGAGTGCCTGCGCCACCATGTGGCGCAGGCACTCCAGAACCCTGTATAATATATCATAGGTGCCCCCTACTGCACCCACCTAAATTGTTACATTGTCATTATTGCCATTGGAGAAATATTGTGAAAACAACTTAATTGTGTTCTGCTACAGAAGAATAAAAAGGCATGATGATACTGTAGCTGTATAAATGTATACGGTATACATTAGCTCACAAATGGCTTTAGACTAAATGTAGGAAGCATAAAGAGAAAAAGTAACACACGTGACTTAATAATAGAAAGTAGCCTACATATTTGATTGTACAGAACAGAAGCAAGAGTATTATGAAACCCAGATGTTGATTTGCAATAACATTAATGGCAACAAATGTTTTTGTTATGTTGATATATCATTTCTGTCGGAATGCACCAGAGCCCTACTGGAATCACTGATCACACTAAAACCTCTAAACCACACTAAAACCTGCACAGCAGCACGCGCACATCAGCACCGTGCACGTGCACATCAGCACATCAATATAGTGCACCTCACACACCTCAGCACCGCTGCTGGAAAAAATCCTAAGGGAAACACCATCCCCAACATCTGGCCAATCGGAAAGCAGAACAGACTTCACAAAACCTAGTGTCCAATCATAAAGAAGAACAGAATAGAACACAGTGCAGCAACACATTGTGAGTTGAAAGGAGTTGCGAAGGAGAGAGTTGAAAATAGAATAGCATAAAATAGATACATTGAGCCATATTTTTCAAAAGAGAACTTCGACTTATGAGACATGGATGTATAAAATACAAATCTGAAAAAGAGTAGCACAGGCGTAAAAGACACTAGATGAGAGATCTATGTCTGTCATGAGATGACATCAATACCGTGCATGTGACTGGTGTTTGAGTGTCTGTTGCAGAGGGCAGTCCTGGGCATGCATGGCTGCAGGGTACTGCGGTGGACAGCAGAATCTAACAGAAACCACTACCATATGAATAATTACTAATCAGCAGCCGACAGGTGAGATCTGAGGCCCAATTAGAGTGATGATGACAGGCTCAACACACACACACACACACACTCACTTACTGTCTCTCTTCCTACCTATCCATCTATGTACAGTACCTACATTTCTGTTTGTCTGCTTATGTGTGTAACCAACCGTCACTGTGTGCAGAATGAAGCTGCTTAATGACATCACGGAGAATGAATCAATAGGATTAAGGTGGATTCATGGCCATGATGATTTGTTGAGCCAGACAGACTCATTCACACGCTCATTTCCTTCCTCTGTTCATTATTCAACAACCCTCATATCAAATCCCATTAGGATTTACAAACACAGCGCTGACAACACAAAACATAACATATTCAATGCAAGATATACAACACAAAATATACTACATGTGTCAAATCAGCAGAGATGTTACGTCGGGGTGCAGTACTGGCAAGCGGCATCCAACAGGCGCCCATCAGGGCATTCATGGACGACCACACCAACACAGCCAAATCAGTACCTGAAGGGAGATGAATTTTGGAGGACTTGGTTGAGCTCACTGATTGGGCAAGGATGGAGTTCAAACCTGCAAAATCCAGAAGCCTGGTACTGAGGAGGGGGCGTGTCCAGGATCGGTTTTGCTTTAAGATCAGAGAGGACATCAGCCCAACGGTCCAAGAGAAATCGGTGAAGAGCGTAGGTAAGTGGTACAGGGCGGACCTCAATGACAAGCAGAGTGTGAAGGGGATACCAACATGGGGCGCTTCCCAGACTGCTCTGGCCACTGCTCCTATCTGAGGAGATGGCTGGGCGTCCTGAGAAGCTTCTGCTCTATTGGTCTGTACAACAGCTTGCTGCCAGTAACATCCGTGGTCGAGGAGTAAAAGACAACAAAAACACGCCAGGCCATGATGCTGCGAAACAGTCAAGATGCAAGAGTACGTTAGGCAGACATTGAACAGGTCAGCCAACAGAGCACTGAGGGAGGCGAAGGATAGCCTGCATCATGCCGACATCATCGGGTCAGTAGCCCAGAGTAGGTTAGCCCTTAGTTGCTCCACCAGGGCAAGCTGAATCAACACCAACCGGAAGGAGAGCCGTGGCATGGTGCAGGGAGGTCCGCAAGGCAGAGGAGGAAAGGCGACATGTCAAGGCTGTAGCCATGAACAAGCAGGGCAAGGTGGGAGAGCATGCAAGAAAGGGCACTGACCTGGCAGGACATCTGGAGCATGGAAGGACACCGGATCAAGTTTCTGCTGTGTTCCGTGTATGATGTCCTGCCTACTCCATCAAACCTCCACACATGAGTGTTGGCGGAGAGCCCCAGCTGCACACTCTGCTGAAGGAAAGCCAACCTTGAGCATGTCCTCTCCTCATGTTGGTCAAGTCTGGCAGATGGGAAATTCTGGTGGCGACACGACCAGATCCTGACACAGTTGGCTGCTGGTGTGGAGCAGGCAAGAAAGAAGCCGAAACAACTTTCTAAGGGTCCTCGCTTTATCCACATTCTCAGGGCAGTGGAGGGTGCAGCAGCAGAGATGAGGAGCAAAGGGGCCCTGGCCACAGCAAAGTGACTGGGAGATGCAGGCAGACCTTAGGAAGCAGCTCAAATTCCCAGAGGAGATAACCCACACTAGCCTAAGCGGTGGCAGAGCCAACTTGTTGACGGGTTAACAACATCATAGAGTTGAGTGGTGGACAGCGGGGGTAGTACCAGGACGCTGGTACTACCATCGAGCCCCCCCCCCCCCCCCCCCCCCCGAGATGTCATGGGCTTAAAACGATGAACTGAATGAAGGGTTTAGAGTCTGATTATAAATGGCAGTGTAAGAAACCCATCAAAACACACACACATACACACACACACACACACACACACATATATATATATATATATACACACATGATACTGCTGAAGTATTTCCATAAACTGGCACCTGAACCGTCAGCTTCAGTTCATCTGCAGCGCATGCACGTACACCCACACATGCACACATATACACACACATGCCCACCCCCCGTCTCCACTGCACGTACATAGCACACACATGCACACACACTCACACACAGACACACATGTATGCACGCACAGCACAAATCCTCAGATGCACCCACACACACGCACGCAGGGGCGACATCACACCTGATGCATGTAACAGTGTAAACACCGTGTTTCTACGGAGACGCTGTCACGCAGGTTAGCACGCGGAAGCAGGGGGGAACTCATCTACACTCATAGTAACTAATATAGGATGTTGTTTAAATGGGCAGTCCCATAACATCTGGAAACCTCTGCTGAGAACACACGTTTGAAACAGTCCAACTAGAACAAGGGCATTCCAGCACTCTCACACACACACCCTCCCCTCCCCCTCTCTTTCTCTCTCCCTCTCACACACGCCTATCGCCATGGAAACCGCCCACTCCCACTCCACTAGTCATTTACCATTCCCTGATGCATGCAGTGGTGCTCGTGTGCGCATGTTTGTGTGTGCATGTGTTTCCACACGCGTATGTGTGTGTGTTGTGCGTGCGCGTGTGTGCTTTGACGGCGTGCCTCAGTGGCCACGGGGGGGAAGAAGAGGAGACCGGCTCCTCTTGGTGTTCACATGTCACACGGCATGCGGGAAGAAACGACCGCCGTGCGTGATGTCACACAAAGACTGCCGCGCGTCCGCGTCCCTCAGAGTGGTGACCCGGACGCCTCTAGACGGCAGGTGGGGGCCGCCTCCTGCAAGCGGGGGTGCGATGGATGTGACAGCTGGAGGGATCTTAAAGAAGGAGCTGTCCGTCTGAGAACCAGCAGTGTCTAGCCAGAGTGGTGACTAGTAAACACGTTTGCAACTGGCCGAGTGTCCACAAGAGAGATAAGCTGATCTTACACGTGGACACACACACACACACACACTCATATCCGTACCTGGCGTGCAGGTAATGTAGCAAACTCTAATGTGAACAGACACACACACACACAGAAACACACACACGTGCACAGTCACTAGACGATACACAGAAACACACATACACACAGTTTACCTGGCTTCAACCACTGTGCAGCAGTAGCTCCCGCTGCGCCGCGAGCTCCGCCCCCCACGCAGCTCCTCCCGAGACTTGCGGCGGTTAAAGTAGTCGGTGAGTTTCCCGAAACTCGCCATCCTCGCTCCCTCTGCCCTCTACGTCTCTCGTCCCTCTGCGTTTGTCTCTTTGACTTAATGTCTCTCGTCCGCTCTCTCTTTCTTTCTCTCTCTCTCTCGGTACCACCGAAGAAGAGTGATGTACTGTTGAAGTCCGTTGAGACTCACCCTCTCTCTCTCTCTCTCTCCCCACTGTGAGGGTACGTCTCTTGCCCTCTCTCTCGCTCTACTGTGAGGTTATGTCGCTCTCTCTCCTAGCCCTGGGTTTGAACCCCTTGCTCCTGCCTCATGCTGCTCAGTGCAGGGAATGATGCTCGACAATAAAAATAGGCAAACACCTTCCTCTCTCCTTCTCTCTCCTCCCTCCCTCTCTCCCTCTCACTCACTCACTCTCTGTACCACCCCATCTCTCTCTCTCTTTCTCTCTCTCTCTCTGATCCGCTCTCTTTCGATCGTCCGCCAGCGTGCCAGCAGCACATGCACAGCTTCGCTCTGAAAATAGCTGTTTGTAGCCTAGCGATGGAGCCAGCAGGAGGTAGGGAGACATAGCTCTGCAGTGGAAAGAGGGAGAAAGAGTAGAGGAGAGAGAGACACCTACCCCGCAGGAAAGAAAGAGGAGAGAACGAGAGGGGGATGGAGAGCGAGAGGGACACCCTTGTAGTGGAGAGAGAGAGAGAGAGATATGCAGTGCTTTTAGGAGGGCTCTGGCTCTCTTCTTCACACACAGACATACACACTCTTTCACATACACACTCTTCCACACACACACACACACTCAAGCAATCAAAAAATCACACGTTAAACATCCTGTTTATTTTCACCTGCAAAACTATGAGTGGTCTTTCAGATTCAGATTACTTTATTGATTCAGTTTAATTCTTGATCCGAACCCACATTTGAAAGAAAAATGAAACGTCTTTCGTGGGGTGTCTGCATTAAATCGGAGGTTGGGGTACAAGGCAACCAATCTAAAGCCAGCTGTCGATCACTGTGCTATCAGTGACAGTTAGTGAGTTAGCACAAATACTTTTTGGGTGAAGAAATGTAAAAATATCTACATTGAATAATTTTTAATTTCTTTGGTCTATATCAGTCATCCTCAAAGTCTAGACTCTGGTCCGGACCGGACATCGCCGCGACACGTGTCAAAATTCTTTGCTTTCTCCACTGCAAGCAGCGCTCCAAATGTCCGACTCCTCCACTGCCTGTGTGCGTCCCATCATCTCCATGACAACAGGACTTTAAGCAGTGACGTTAGGGATGGCTACGGCATTTGCAAAACATTCCCAACGGGTTGCCGTACAGTAGAAATGTGACACGGCATTGGGCTCATTGAGAGTTGACAGCGCAGATTGAGAGTTGACAGCGCAGCTATGGTAGTTTTGCCAGCAGTTAGCTAGTAGCCAAGATTTCGAATGGGAATCAATTAGGGCTGCAGCTATCGATTCTTTTTGTAATCGATTAATTTAGCACTTTATCGATCGATTAATCGAGGAATCGGATAAAAAAAAATTGCGTTTTTAAACAACCAAAACAAATAATGCATAACGAAAATGATGTGGCTGTAAAATGATCAAGCATTTCTAAAAAAATGCTCTTTTGGGAAGTGCTGAGAGGGAGAAAAAGAGGGAGAGGGAGAAAAAGAGGAAAAGCAATTTAATTTATTAATATGCACAACAAGGACCTACGGCCGAAGGGGGGGGGGGGGGGGTGCGCGCAATAGTAACACACCGTGGACCTACGGCCGACGGGGGGGGGGGGGGGGGGGGGTGCGCGCAATAGTAACACACCGCGGACCTACGACCGACGGGGGGGGGGGGGGGGGGGGTGCGCGCAATAGTAACACACCGTGGACCTACGGCCGACGGGGGGGGGGGGGGGGGGGGGTGCGCGCAATAGTAACACACCGCGGACCTACGACCGACGGGGGGGGGGGGGGCGACGGGGGTGGGGGGGGGGGTGCGCGCAATAGTAACACACCGCGGACCTACGGCCGACGGGAGGGTGCGCGCAATAGTATTACACCGCGGACATACGGCCGACGGGGGGGGGACACGCTGGTGTGCTTCCTGAACAACGGTCCGTGTGGAACAATCAGATCCCTGCACATAGGCGCGTCATAGGAATTTAACGAGGCTTCGAGGCAGATGTTTTGCCTCGAGGAATTTTCATAATCGAGTTATTCGAGTAACTCGATGAATCGTTGCAGCTTTAGAATCAATGTAAAATGGCATGTTCAAAGGTGGCCAGTAAAAGAAAAGTTCACAGTGAAAATCGGCAATTCAAAGAGGAATGGATTGAAAAATATGTGTTCATCCTCCCACGAGCACCAAACCGATGTGCCTAATATGCCAAGAAACAGTAGCTCTTGTGAAGAGAGGCAATTTGAAAGCCACTTTGACTCAAAACACAGTTATTTTGAAGCAACCTTTCATCAAAATTTAGAGGTAAGAACCACAAACAAACAAAAATCAATGGGATGAGATTGTCATATCAAGCCGCAAGCAGAATTATTGTTTCATCTATGTCACAACGAGAAAAAGCAACTGAATCCTCAGAGTGGCATGGGTGAAGCACAAGAAGCCATCCTCTGATGCAGAAATAATAAAATAATGTATGACTGAAGAGATGGAGACCATGTTTGAAAGAAAACAAAAAGAGGAAAGGACGAATCAAGCAAATCCCCCTCTCAGATTACATGGCAACCAGAAGAACTGGAATATTTGCTGGCGATTTGATTAAACTGCTTTGTGATGGAATAAAAAATGCTTAACTTTGGATGAGTCCACTGACAATGCTCAGTTGATGGTGTTTGTAAGGTTGTATGATGAAGCAAAGGGGGAGTTTGTTGAAGATGTGTTGGGCCTGACAAACCTCAGTGGACACACAAGGGGGAAGACATTTATGAAGCAATAATGGGAATGCTGAATGAAAGGATAGATTTAAAAAAAGTGGTGTCAGTTGCTACTGATGGAGCTCCAGCCATGATGGGGAGAGAGAGGACTGGTGCAGCATCTGAAATATCACCACACTGACCGATATATCTTACCTAAATCCACCAGTCTGTCCTTTGTGCAAGTCTAGAAGTGTACTCTGAAATCATGGCAACAGTGATGAGACTCATTAACTTCTTGAGAACGTCATATTCATTGCAGCATTGCTTACTGCACAAAGCACTGCACACATTCCTGACATAGGTCAATGCAACTTTTGATGATTTGCTGCTGCACAACAATGTTAGATGGGTGAACAAAGGCAAGGTCCTGGAGAGTTTTTGGGCCATTAGAAAAGAGCTGCAAGTGCAACAGCAAAACAGTTCATGGAAGTCATGCAAAATTAAGTAAAGATGCAAGCTGTTGCATTCTGGCTGATATAACATTTTATCTCAATGACCTAAAACTCAAGCTACAGGAAAAGAATAACGTAGTGTGTGGGCTGATGTCAGCAGTGCGTGCTTTCCAGAGGAAAGTGGAGGTTTTCAAAAGCGACCTACAGGTAAGCCGTTTTCATCTTTTCTACCACATATCCCTGGATTCCAATGAACACCTTTTTGATACTTCATCATACCCTTTTATAGCCTAGTCCTAACTAGACCTTTGTACTCATTTCATTCATACTAAAGGTCTAGCAGTGCTGTAGAGACAAACGATTTCTCACTTGAAGGCGGGTGCTGTTGAAGTTTAAAACCTATTGGCTCTGCCCAGTGCCACTCTGGATCTGCCTTAACCAATCGCTAACGTTTGGTCGTGACGTATTTCATGCGCCAGAAACCACGTTACGCGCAGTATACAAATGGCAGATGCAGTGAGCATTAGCATTAGCCTGGTTCCGCCCGCCTCCGTACTTACGCTCAATAAATTGAGCGTAAGTACGGTCAATAAATTCGCGCACGACCTCTACGTCACTGTTCTCAGGCCGCGCCTCCTGTTCGCTGATTGGAAGGCACATTTGAGGGAAAAGAAATCGTTCTAACATACAGCACCGCCAGACCTTAGTACTGAAGTGAAATGAAAATTGAGCGGAAGTACGTAGGCGGGCGGAGCCAGGCTAACCCTTTTATGCAGTGCTCCTTATTTACATTTAGGGCATTTAGCCAGAGGGAAACCATCAGGGCCCTCTAGGCCCTCGGAGAGGACCTAAGATATTCTAGCTATTCTAATTTTATTTTATTAATTCATCATTTGACAATTAACATCTAAACAAAAATATTTCTGAGGAAATAAACCCTTCAAACCTGCCTATTCAATTTGTGTTGGAATGTGAAGGGTTAAATGAAAGAAGCCCCTTTGTCTATCAGAATTGTGCTGACTCTGCAGTTGTTGGGAAGGAAAATGCTATGCAGCTCTGTGATTGGTGGTCCCACTATAATTTCACAGAGGGCCGAGTAATAGTAATTCAATGTGACCCATTTCAAATGACAGTAAAATTGACCAATCATATCTTCCCTCTAAATGGGTGGGCTTTGTTATCGCTAACTTCCGCCCACTGTGAGGGACACGAATCACAATCCAATAAACTAGCTAGCTAGCTTTTGGGGCATGATTTGGTTTACTTCACGATGGCAGCCGCCACAAGTAACATAACCGCTAGTGAGGAAGACATTGTTTCTGATTTATTATCTACGCCGTTTAACGGAGTAACAGGAAGACCAACAAGCTAAAATTGGTTCAGAAAACCAAAGCTTTTGAAAGGCATTTCAACTCCACCAACTATACGCGATACCCGTGGATGACGAGATCAACCAAGGAGCAAAAGCTTTACTGTTGGGATTGTTTGATTTTTGGCGCGGAAAGTGGGTCCTGGGCCAAAAATGGATTTTCTGATTTAGGAAGTTTATCCAAGTCAGCCTATCGCCATCAAAACGCTTCAAGTCATCTGAAAGCTACTATTCGCCTTAAAACATTTGGGGGCACCAGGATAGAGCTCCAGCTGGATGAGCAATAACACCGGGATGTCATTGCTCATAATGAGAAGGTTAGGAGGAACCGGGGAATTTTGAAACATCTCAATAACTGCGTGGTGTTCTTGGGCAAGCAGGAGTTGCCATTCCGAGGTCACGATGAAGGAGCAGATGTTTACTGCAGCTAATTTCCCTCTCCTGCATAAGGAGAGGGACATGCTACCCATCCCAAAAATGGCGAAAAGAAAGGCAGAAAACAGGAGCTTTCTGGACAGGTGGGAGGCAGAATGTCTGTTTATATAAAAGACAGACCTGTTTGTCTTGTATGTGGAGCCAACGTGGCTATAACCAAAGAGTACAACATTAGAAGACACTATAAAACGAAACACCACGACAAGTACAAGGACATGGACATGACTCAAAGGCGCCAGAACGTAGAGGAGATGAAAAGAAGTTTGGTTTCACAACAGACTATGTTCAAAAAAGTAATATCACAAAGGCAGCAGAGATCGCAAAATCAGCCCGGCCCTTCAATGAGGGAGAGTTTGTGAAAAAGTGCATGATGATAGTTTGTGACCTCGTGTGCCCAGAGAAAAAGCAAGCATTTTCAAATGTGAGCCTGAGCAGAAACACAGTAGCTGATCGCACATGTGATCTTGCCACCAATCTATTTGACCAGCTGATGGAAAAGGGAAAATATTCTGTTGCATTCTCCCTTGCTGTGGATGAGAGCAGCGACACATCTGATACTGCCCAGCTGGCAGTCTTCATCCGTGGAGTGGACTCAAATCTGTGTGTTACGGAGGAACTTTTGGGATTAAAATCAATGAATGGCCCAACCACAGGAAAGGAAATCTTTGAAGAGGTTTCCAAATGTGTAACTGAAATGAAGCTGACTTGGGATAAACTCGTGGGATTAACGACAGATGGTGCGCCAGCGATGTGCGGTCAAAAGAGTGGACTGGTGGGCAGGGTACGGAAGAAGATGTGGGAGGAGAATTGTGCGGGTGAGCTAACTGTTTATCACTGCATTATACATCAAGAAGCACTGTGTGGCAAAGCCCTAAAGATGGAACATGTTATGACCACAGTAACACGAGTAGTTAAGTTTATAAGAGCCAAAGGACTAAATCACCGCCAGTTCAAGTCTCTTTTGGAGGAGTGTGGTTCGGAATACGCAGACGTGCCTCATCACACAGAGGTGAGATGGTTAAGCTGAGGAAAAGTACTGAACAGATGTTTCGAGCTCCATGAGGAAATATGTCAGTTTCTGGAAAGCAAAGGGAAAGACACAGCAGAGCTCCGGGAGCAAACGTTTCTGTGTGAGCTGGCCTTTATGTGTGACATCACGAGCCATCTCGATGCGCTGAACCTGCAGCTTCAGAGGCGGGAGCATATCATCACAGACATGTACGCTGCAGTGAGGGCTTTTTAAAACTAAATTGTGCCTGTGGGAGAATCAGATGCTGCAAGGAAACCTGGGCCATTTTCCCTGCTGCCAAACAATTAAAATGCAGATCTCTAACGCTGTGTTCCCATGTGCAATTTGCTAAAAACTCAGCGTACTCAGCGCCGAGTTTACCCGGCAATTTGCCATCTTTGATGTCCAGAAATGTAGGTTTGAACTGCTCAGTAATCTGTTTGCAGTTGACGTGGAAAACGTACCTACCAACCTCCAAATGGAGCTGATTGAACTCCAGTGTAGTGACACGCTGAAGTCAAATATGATGCTGTGTGTGCCACACAGTTTTCACATTTCATCCCTGACACAATGCCTCAGCTCCGCACCCAAGCTGCTCAGATGCTCTCCATGTTCGGCAGCACTTATCTATGTGAGCAACTGTTCTCCTCCATGAAGATGACCAAAACAGGAGTCGTCTGACAGATGAACATCTTTGCTCGATCCTGAGGATTTCCTCAGCTCAGAGCCTGAGCCCAGATATTGATGAACTAGCATCCAAGAAGAGATGACAGGTACCTGGCTTGAACACAAAGTAGATCAGTGTGTAGCAAACTGAGCTACAATTAAAGTTGTCTTTTTGCACTTTTTCTTGCTAGTCCAAGGCATGGGCTTGAATGGTTGCACGTTCATTGAAGGGTATTATTATTAGTCAATTGGTTTATTATTTTATTTTTAAATGTATTATTAGCCTGTGGAAAAAAGATTACTGTTACATTTAAATTTAAAGAAGGTTGCAAATAAAAAAGAGGCATACGATTTTTATTGAAATTTTATTTAAGAAATGAATGCATTGATGTGTTTTTTTTTTTTTTTTAAATTCAATTTAGCATGTGTGCAATATTAAGTTATATCAAACTTTGCTTGTTCCATATTGTTTGAACTTTTTTAGGTCCATTTTTTCAATAAATATCAATGTTGGCCAGCGACTTTGTCTAAGTTTTAAATTTTGGCCCACTGTATATTTGAGTTTGACACCCCTGGTTTAAAGGTCTCATTTCATCATTTTTTCGTTAATTTTGCAGTGGTCTCTAGTATTAATGAATGCCCTGTGAGCCGGTTTTGGTGAAAAAAATGCTCTGGTGCGCCTGTTTCAGGCTGTTCTAGTTTGGAGGAGGAGGTGGGGGGGAAGAACGAGAGGTTTTCGGCTCTTACTCATGAATATTCATGACATTTAAATTACTTGCCTCTGATTGGCTAACAGCACTGTCCGTCACAGTGATGTTAGCCAATCAGAGGCGAGTGATCCCTCTAGTGCATTATCAACCATAGACATCTTATACATATGTCACTATATACATTGTTGAGAATAAATAACATATGTATCAGCAGGCTGTAATATCTACACATAGCCACAAAGGAATAGAAATAAATATACAAGTTGTATTAACCGCACCTGAACACTAGATGGCGGCAAACATAATACACTGGGGGCGGGCGCTGAACACTAGCCATTATGCGTCATAGAGGCCACGCCTGCCCGGATACTACGGGGCAACACATCCGGGGGGGGGGGGGGCAGAAACCCTAGGCAGCGCATCCGGACAGATGCTAAGCTAAGGGGAGCTCCACGCGCGTGAGTTTTACAATTCCCCTCCATTTGCTTCGTAGATTAATATAACTAAAGCTAAACAAATAAAGTGAGTTAAAGCGTTCCTGTGTCGGGGCCTTCTTCCTCAATGAACATCACTACAACATCCATTAGATACATTCATGATATAAGATGTCTATGTTATCAACACGACAAATCACCACGATGTCACAACAACAATATACGTTCTTCCGGGTGGCAAAAGACGAAGCGTTCTCCGATGGCAGAACTAGTAAACAAACCCCTCCATATCATTTGGCAGGGCAGAGCGATCGAGAAAAGAGTACATGGCTTGAATGAATGATTTTCTTCTTGCGGGGCGCTATGTGACGTCTCATTAATTCATACGGGTATGGGAAGTCTCATTAATATATTATGACGGAGTATTAGGGCCACATTAAGAATTTCTTTTTCATTATAATACGAGAATAAAGTCGTAAATATTGAATTAATTACGAGAATAAAGTCGTACATATTGAATTCATTACGGCTACACTATAGGCTACACGTTAAACGTTTATTATACGGTTGTGCTCACTGAGCAAACCCAGGTTTAAGGTAGCCTACAGGTTAACGTGTGTTACATGTTGTTTAAGAAGTCGGGGTATTGCTGGGCTCTTTCGCGTCTATCTCCGGAACGGAAAATGATAGTGACGTAATACTTTTTTTTAATGAAACCGAGAGATGCAGCATTATCTTTAGTATCATTTAGTATCATTATCTTTAGTATCATTAACGGAAGTATCTTGACGCCTATTGTTTACAAACATTCTGAAATGCCGTATACTGTTTTCCTGAGGGCGGTCTCAAGCCAAGGTAGGCGAGGTCATGAATATTCATACACATTCATACGTCAGACTGTTGGCTTTTTCTCACTTCCTCATTTCTGACTTCCTCGTCCGTCTATGTTCTTACATTGGCTAATGCATGCAATGGGGGTAGAAGAACGTTTTCCACGTGCAGCATGCATATGCAACTAGGAGTGACCTATCATATTCCAAAAGGAGCAAGTAAAAACGGTTTACCGGTGAAGGAGACCTTTAAAAGCTTGACTGACCTTACTAAACAGACTTTTGTCTTATTGAAAACATTTTTTGTGGACCTTTAAGATTTGTATTTGACCCCCTTGTCTATATTCTTGTAGTATGGAAGTAATTAAACTATAGGTAACCCAATATGGACCTGAGCGAGCTAATTTTTATGTGTTGTGCACAGTCTCTGTTAAATAAACTAATAAACTAATTTAAGGTACATTCAAAACAAACAAAACATGAATGTAGATTGCCTTAACTTCCTTAAAAAACATCTGTTGAGTAGCTGATAAAATTTGCACATTCACAAGCCATTTGGCCGGTGGACAAAAATGTAAGTTTTGCACCCTGTGAAGAACACAACCTGGTGTTTCCTGAATTCCATTTTTTTTATGGTTCGTTGTGTTTTTGACTAAAAATAGATCCTAGGTCACCCATGAAACATCCCAACCTTTAAGAAAGGGATAATCCACGACGAGGTGTGCATGCGTCGAAAAATAATGACTTTTGTAAAGCGCTTTATGAGTCATCAGTGATGAAATCCCTGTGTGTGAGTAATTATGTGTATGTATGTTTGTATGTCCCCGTCCTTTCCTGCACCTCTCTATCCTATCCCCCCCCCACCCCTATCCTTTCTCCCCATCACCCTCTCACCCCTTCACTCCCTCTTACCCCCCTCTCATCCTCACTCCAGTGTTGTAGTACTCGAGTCCGGGACGCGGACTCGAGTCCGACTCGTGAGCTAAATTTAGAGACTTGTGACTTGACTTGGACTCGAGCACTGAATGACTCGAACTTGACTCGGACTTGTGCATTAGGGACTCGAGAATTAAGACGAGGACTCGACTTTTTTTTATGTCATTAGGCTATAATTGTAATATGCCATTATTCTATAATTTGGTATATTATTAGTGCAAGGGAATGTTACTGCTTCATGTCATACATCACACGTAACTAAGTTAATAACGTAACTAACGTAACGTAATTACGTAACTACTTAAATAACCCACACAGCAAAAGGACTCCGCGACGGATCCGCCGCGGAGGTATCGCGGCTTTCAGAACGGATCCGCGAAACGGACCCGTATCGGGGTCCACTTGCACGCCGCGTTGGATCCGCTACGGAGGTGGATCGTGGACCCGCCGTGGCTCATAACCATGTTATGAATAGCTTGAATAGCATGAATAGCTTAAGCTATTCATGATAGAAGACATGGTTATGTATGTGCAAATAAAGCACATTAGAGTTGCATTTCTGAGTTATTATTAAGAGGACAGGACAGTAGTTATGAGCACTAGAGTGAGTTAAAAACAGTAAAATACATATGAAAGTTCATAGCTGCCGCCATTAGGACGCACCTATGAGCTGCAGCACAACAGTTTACTTTAGTGCCGACTCGGACTCGACTCGGACTCGATGTGGATCAATAGGGACTCGACTCGGACTTGACTCGTATGAGTAGTGGACTCAGATTTTTTTTTATGACTTGGACTTGACTCGGACTCGTACACTGGAGACTCGAGCCTGGACTCGGACTCGAGGCATAGTGACTCGACTACACCACTGCCTCACTCCCTCTCATCTTCTTACCCTATCATCTCAGGTTTGTGTGCACGGACGTAATTTAAGGGGGGGACACGGGGGACATGTCCCCCGCACTTTTTCAAAAGGCCGTTTTAGTCCCCCGCACTTTTTACCGTCCAAAAACAATGTTACGCTATAGTGAACAGAGACGGGTCAAGCACTAGGACCAAGCGGAAAACTGCCGCTCAAGCTGATTGTTCACTAGCAGAGCCCTGGAAGACGTGTCTTAAAGAGACAGGCGTCATTTTAATAGGCTCATACAATATTAATATCTGAACTTGCACCTATTATTTCAAGAATCATGAAAGGCTTTCAGCAAATATTAAGGTGCTATTAATTACATATTAATAAGACAAATCTACCACATAATAAGTTAAACTACACAAAATGAGACAGGCATATAGACAATTCTAGTATTAGCTATATCAGATTGTGATGCCAGCTGAACTAACACACCTAATGAAACATAAAAATCAAATGTTTTACCCATTCAAAATATTAAATGACTTACTAATTAATTATCAGAATTAATCAGAATATGTGCTTCAACTAGCTCTCTATTTTGACCATACATGTGTTTGTATCCCTGTTAATATAGCCTACACATAACACAACACTTGTACTTGTACTTTCAGTACTTGAGTAGTAAATTTTAAAATACTTCTACTTGCAATACTTAAATACAAAACATTTTGAATACTTTAGTACTTCCACTTAAGTATGGTTTTTAAAGAACACTTCTACTTCTACTCAAGTCACTTTTTTGATATAGTACTTGTACTTCTACTCAAGTCTTGGTCTCCAGTACTTTATACATCTCTGTGTGTATTACACCAGAACATAATAGTAGTCAGTAATTGCAGACCATGCTCCAAGGAAAATCAATGAAAGAGGGAGATCATTTTGAATCTGAAAACATGGTAAAATGCACCAGAATGCAGGAAATTGCATCTACTTCTTTCAAATTTTTGTATATATATATATATGAAGAGTTCAGATGCAAAAGCCTCTAAACGCCACCTCCGTCAAAAATGAGAAATATATTGAGTGACTGCTCTCCGCACGTAGTATATGGTAGGGCTGAACGATATGGACAAAATTTCATATCTCGATATTCATGCCAGATATCTCGATATCGATACGATATGATATGAATATGGGTTCGGTGAAAACCAAGCATTTTTCAGAAAAATAAAAACATAATGCAAAAGAATGTGGAAAGTGCAGTTTTATTTATAAAAACTCACTGCCAGTCATGAGCCGTTATTTTTCTATATTAAAATTCCCGTTGGTAGAAAATATAAAATGCAGCATGTTTTTATCAATGAAATCTTTATTCCAACAATAATGTATAGGCCAACAATAATACAAGACAGTTAACTTGAAGACCTACAACTGTTTAACAGTTTTAAAATAATAAATAGGCCTACAGGCATTATAGGTTAACTTATACGACTATGCGGCGCTCGTAAAAGCCGAACAATGCGCCTACATGCGCTCTTAAAGGTTTGGAAACGATTCAACAAGACTAAATCTGTATTCCAATCACAATAAGTAGCCTACTTATCGGCCAACAATAATCAAACAAGGCAGTAAAAGTGGGCATTGAACTGTATAACTGTTTTGAAAAAAGGGGAAAAGGCCGACATATGCCCATACAATATGCAGCCGGCGCTCGGAAAAGGCTCGCGACAAAAAGATGAGCCACACATTTAGAAACAATTGCATGAACTATCTAAAAGCAGTACCTTGGTCAGAAAACATATATGAGGCTGAACGTTTTGCTAAAATGTCAGTTATGGAAGTATTGAAAATGTTGGAGCGGCTGGCTTGACCACGCGAACCGAGAGACGGCTGTCTCGACCGCAGTACGCAATCGGTCATTAATCAATAATCGTATTTAACCGTATAACTGCACACAACTTTATTTAAAATCAAGCAAATGGAAAACATGTTTGTATTCTGGTGTCCGGCTCCTCCGGCGGAGCGGTTCATGTTAGGAGTCCGGGAGGGTTCACCTTCACGGCGTAGTTACGAGGGATGTGCGACTATCGTTTTAAAAAATACTAAAGTGTTTTTTAAAGTTAGAAAGATATTAGATATTCAACCGATATTCACGCTCCGAATTACAGCGATCAGACACGGGGAACTAAAGCCGCGATCACCGCACCGCTTCAAGACTCACAGTATGCAACACAACGTCCTTTTGATCGATCCGGGGGGGGACTCCGGGTCCTGGGAGGGTGACCCGGGTCCACCGTGGAGACGGCGCAAAAGATTGAGTTTGACTGGGTTGTGGTGTCCATCCCCGCTGGGGGGTGGGGGTGGTAGTGGTCGTTGTGGTAGTCGGAACCGGCGAGGGAGGACGGTTCCGCACTCGCCGGTTCCGAGCGCGAGCGCCGCCGCCGATAATGCCCATCCCTAGTTTGTTGTGACTGCCAGAGCTGTACATGCAGGGCGATATATCGTTTATATCGTTGCTTTTTCGATATTAATATCGTGAATGTTCATATCGAGATATCGATACGATAACGATATATCGTTCAGCCCTAGTATATGGTAATCAAATCATTTTGCGTCAAAACCCGCAAAATACCACCTTTTTCTGGTCTGAAATCTCGATTTGTAGGCATAAACCTCTAAACGCCACTTCCCTTTGTCAGCAAAAGCCTCTACGTTCCGAGAACCAATCACAACGCAACACGGAATCATGTGACTTCACCCAGTTTCAACATGGCGGCGCGCTGAGGAGCCGGCTTAGATCGCTTCTAAGATAGATTATAGATATAGATAGACTCTTTATTATATTATTCTTTATTATTTATTTATATGCTTTATCTTTATTATAGATTATAGATATATCCTTCCTCAGATCACATAGATGCGCGATCTATGCGGATCGCATAGATGCGCGATCTGAGGAAGGCCAGACGGCCGAAACATTATCGTCTTAATAAACTACCTACATTGTTCTCAACTCGGACTGTGCGGCACCTCTCTCCTTTTACTGATCTTCTCTCTCAGTTGCCAGCACCTCACATTTGGTGTGTGTTTGCACCTCTCCTTTCAAGCATGGGGAATATTGTCAGTTCATTGAGGTCTCACTTCTTTTGGCCTCTTAAAAAAAATCTGATTTACGGCTTTTCTCTTATATACATACTTGATTATATGCTAAATGTTTTTGAACGTAATAAGCTTTTTTATTTAATGTAATGAGCTTTTTTATAGTTGAATCTGATGCCCAAACATAAGAAATTAACTTACTTGACCACTTTTCACTTTTTGTTCATGTTTTATTTTTTTATATAATTTATTGTTGGACAATGTATTTGGGTGATTCCGTGAAATCGGTGCCTTTTGCGTCCCTGACAGATAATCAGTTCTAAAGTGGCTTCAACAAGAAATAAATGTGTAATTTTAAAAAACTTACTGTTAATATACACTCACCGGCCACTTTATTAGGTACACCTGTCCAACTGCTCGTTAACGCACATTTCTAATCAGCCAATCACATGGCAGCAACTCAATGCATTTAGGCATGTAGACATGGTCAGGACGATCTGCTGCAGTTCAAACCGAGCATCAGAATGGGGAAGAAAGGTGATTTAAGTGACTTTGAACGTGGCATGGTTGTTGGTGCCAGACAGGCTGGTCTGAGTATTTCAGAGACTGCTGATCTACTGGGATTTTCACGCACAACCATCTCTAGGGTTTACAGAGAATGGTCCGAAAAAGAGAAAATATCCAGTGAGCAGCAGTTCTGTGGGCGCAAATGCCTTGTTGATGCTAGAGGTCAGAGGAGAATGGCCAGACTGGTTCGAGCTGATAGAAAGGCAACTGTAACTTAAATAACCACTCGTTACAACAGAGGTATGCAGAAGAGCATCTCTGAACGCACAACACGTCGAACCTTGAGGCGGATGGGCTACAGCAGCAGAAGACCACACCGGGTGCCACTCCTGTCAGCTAAGAACAGGAAACTGAGGCTACAATTCGCACAGGCTCACCAAAATTGGACAATCGAAGATTGGAAAAACGTTGCCTGGTCTGATGAGTCTCGATTTCTGCTGCGACATTCGGATGGTAGGGGCAGAATTTGGCGTCAACAACATGAAAGCATGGATCCATCCTGCCTTGTATCAACGGTTCAGGCTGGTGGTGGTGGTGTAATGGTGTGGGGGATATTTTCCTGGCACACTTTGGGCTTATTAGTACCAATTGAGCATCGTGTCAAAGCCACAGACTACCTGAGTATTGTTGCTGACCATGTCCATCCCTTTATGACCACAGTGTACCCATCTTCTGATGGCTACTTCCAGCAGGATAACGCGCCATGTCATAAAGCGCGAATCATCTCAGACTGGTTTCTTGAACATGACAATGAGTTCACTGTACTCAAATGGCCTCCACAGTCACCAGATCTCAATCCAATAGAGCACCTTTGGGATGTGGTGGAACGGGAGATTCGCATCATGGATGTGCAGCCGACAAATCTGCAGCAACTGCGTGATGCTATCATGTCAATATGGACCAAACTCTCTGAGGAATGTTTCCAGTACCTTGTTGAATCTGTGCCACGAAGGATTAAGGCAGTTCTGAAGGCAAAAGGGGGTCCAACCCGGTACTAGCAAGGTGTACCTAATAAAGTGGCCGGTGAGTGTAGATCCACTCTTCAATATAAGACTAATTAAAAGCCAATAAAATATTATTTTAAATAATTAAAATCACATTTTATATGCTATGGGTAAGGATTTTGGCCTGTCCCTCGCTATGGTTGTTACTTTTCAACAGGACTTCTCATTTGTAAAATGTTAGCAAAATTATACTATTTTCACAGTTTTATATTGTCTCAAGTGTAATCCCATTGTTAAGCAATGATATTGACATAAATAGATATCTTTTCATATAAATATAACTAAGGGACATAGCCATTTATAAAGGTTATTTTGTGTGTTATTGAGCAAAAAACAGTGACATATGAGTCAGCAGCATATGAGCATCAAGCACATGTTTAGGTACCATTGTTTGTTTATGCATCTGTTTTTTTTAATTTGTATACTGATGCTCCTTACCTTGCTGTCTGATTTGCATAGAATTGACATCACTTTTAATATGCTATACACTTTTACAGTTGTTAGTAACATGCCATTAACTGCAGCCGAGAAGCAACGACGCTATCGCGCTCGTAGAGACCAGGATCAAGAGAGGAGGGAACAGTATATTCTATGGGAAAAAGAGAAGTATAAAAGAGACAGAGAACAAGGAAAGAAAAAAAGCATAGAAGAATGCAATGAGGCAGAAAAGGTGTTGAGGCGAAGGAGATGGAGAGCAGACCAGGCAAAGACAAGTGCAGCAAGAAAGGCTACTGCAGCTGCAGTCAACAGCCTGTACACACCTCCAGAGAGCCCCGAGTCTGATCACCAAGAAGTAGCTCGCCAAGAACCAGGCCCTTCAAGGTTAGAATAGTAAAAAGATATGTAAAGTCTGCACAATATTTACATTAAAAGCAGAAGGTGATATTGAGTTTCACCTTACAAGTAAATATAGGCAGTGGAATGAGGTGTAAGGAAGTGTATTCAAAAACAGATATGGAATAAGTACACCACACAAACATGTATACTAGTGGAATCTAACTGATTTACTCCTAAAGAGACAGACATGCAATATTGGAGTAATTGTGTATTATTTTTACATTTCAGACAACGTCGAGTGGGAAGGAAACGATCAAAACAACACCAAAAAAAAATCACTTCCCTGCTGTTACGACTGGAAAAAGAGCTGAAAAGGGAACGCAAACATAAGGAGAAATTTAAGAAAAGGTGCCAACGGCTGAAGAAACAACAAATATCCCCAAGGTCAAAGATAAACCGCGAGCTGCGAAGTTCACCTATTGTGGTAAGGAAACGTCTCCTTTTCCATGCGGCCCTTACCAACGACCTCAGAGCACGCTACCAAAATGCTACTGGCGAAAAGGAAAGGCAGCTGATTGCGAAAATATGTGCGGGGGGTAAAATTATCCGGAAGTACAGGCTGAGGAAGTTTGCAGAGGCAGCATTAGGTTTCTCCAAAAAAAGGTGGAGAATGTCTGGCAAAGAACCCCTGGCATTTCAACGCAAAGGAAATGCAAGAACTGGAGAGACAATTAAGACCTGCGTGAGAGAATATTTTGAACGTGATGATGTGAGCCGATTAACAACTGGCAAAAAACAAACAAAAACAAAAAGTAAATTGAAAAAGCAAAAACGATTCCTCCTTGACACAATGCTGAATGCTCACAGGAAATTCTTGGCAGAATACCCAGAGAGAAAGCTTTCGTATTCTTTGTTCTGTCACCTGCGACCTTTTTGGGTAGTCAATCCAAGTCTGGCAGATAGGGAGACATGTCTGTGTAAGACACATGAAAATCTTACCTTCATAGTGAATAAGCTCCACCAACACAAGCTTGTCTCACACTGCAACCTCGAAGAGTTAGTGAAGGAAATCGTGTGTGACTCACAAAGAAAAGAGTGCATGTACGGTGAGTGTGAAACATGCAAATTCACCAACTTTCCAATGAAGGCCCCTTACACACCAGAAACTGTGGTCTCCTATGTTCAGTGGGGAATGGAGGAGCGACAGAGGTCTGAAGGAGGTGAAAGTGTAGTTTTCAAAATCACTGTCAAAAAGGTAATGGAGAGCACTCTGGGTGACCTTGTTGAAAAGTGGAATGACCAGCTTGTAAAGTTCAAACGACACAACTTCAACATCAGCCAGCAATTTGCCTTCACCAGAGCCCTGAAGGCAGGGCTCTCCGATAATGAATGTAAAATTCATATTGATTTTTCAGAAAACTATGCATGCAAGTGGTCCTCCGAAATCCAGGCCGCGCAATTTGGGGGGTCACACCAACAGGCCATCTTGCATACAGGTGTGCTATACACGGCCCCAAATGCCACACCTACCTGTTTCTGTACGGTGACTTCAGCAAGGCAAAAAGGCCCGGCTGCAATTTGGGAGCATCTCAGGCAAGTGCTGACATACATCAAGCAGGAGCATCCTGCTGTGAAGGTGCTACATTTCCAGAGTGATGGGCCTTGTTCACAATACCTGCAGCGCGGCAACTTTTTCCTCTTCAGCACAGAATTGCACAAATGGGGCTTCACACAAGGCACATGGAACTTTTTCGAGGCCAGTCATGGGAAGGGGGCTCCTGATGGAGTAGGAGGTGCATTGAAGAGAAAAGCTGATGGCCTTGTCAGCAAAGGCCATGACATCACTGATGCAAAGTCTCTGTACAGAGCGCTGATCAGAGCACACAGCACCATCAAGCTGTTCTATGTGGATGAGGACGATATAGAACAGGCAGTGCATGCTATGCCTCAGAACATCCCAGCAGTTCCCTCAACTATGCGCCTTCATCAAGTTGTGACCTTAGAAAGGGGTGGCCTTATCTGCCGTGATGTAAGTTGTATGTGTGTAGCTACGAAGAGGCTTCAGTGCCAGTGCCCTGGATCTCAGGCCTTCAGTTTCCTGCTTAACAACCAAACTCCAATACAAGACAACACAGTTGACTGGACAAGTTCCGAGGTCATTGGAAAGTGGTGTGTGGTAAAATATGGAGATGACCTTTACCCCGGGACTGTGATGGCAACAGATGACTCCTACGTCCAGGTGAAATGCATGCAGAGGTCCGAACAGATTCTCTTGGCCTATTCGAGATGATCTACTTTGGTACCTATATGATGATGTACTTCGTCTTATCCCTGCTCCTTTGCCAGTCACTGCCCGCCATGTGGAGATACAGAGAGATGTATGGTTAGAGCTTACAAAGTAAAATGAGAAGTAGCTCTGTAATTATTTTAGATCAGAGAGGTATCTCTGTCAAATGAAATTGCCTTAGATCAAATTGTTTACCGTCCGCCAAATATTCTTACTTCTCTCACTTCCATTTTCCATTCCATGTTGTTTTTCCGTGGTACTGTTTGCTGTTTTGAATGGCAGCTGTTTCTTTAATATACATTCAATTGTGAGTTTTTACATGTTAAATACTACTAAGTGCATGATTAACTTGGAAGTTTTTACATAGGCCTATAATTTCTTTTGATGAAATTCCTGTCCTTTGTTGAGGCTATTCTCATGATTTATATACTACAAAAATGTCATACTTACCAGAAACAATCACTTTTTAAAAGTACTTACCCTCGTTATGTCCTGTGGATGATTTTTTTAAATAATTGCCAGTTAGCTTTCATATGTCCAAAGATGATTTGTTTTAATAAAGATGTGTTTTCTTCTATGATTGTATTTTTCTATATAATTCTAGATTACCTCCCATATGGAAGTAGATTGGCATGGCCTAATGTTCCATAGGTAACTAGTAGGTATATGGAAGTAAATAAGTTCATAACTCTTGTCCTTAATGCATGCAATTAATTGCAAACCCAAACTAGGAGCCTAAAGACCCTCTCGGTTATTGAGAGATCAGTCCTGTTACTGTCATTCATTTGATATTTTAAAAGCAAAAGGACATTTGATAACCAAACAGATCTCACCATAGTAACCTGCACTATATTGCATTTTGGACAAGACCCCTTTTAAAATATCTGTCTTGTCAAAGTATACATATTTCTTAATTGTAATGTGATGTCGTCCCTGAAATAGGACATTTTCAGTAATCTGAATGGCAATTATGATATAAAACAAAACATTTCTAAATATAACATAATATGAATGAAAAGAGGGACCAAAATACTACTGATAAATGTGTAAACTGTTGCATATGTGTAATTGGAAGTATTATATATAGTAACACTTTAGTCGGTAACAGGACTGAGGAAAATATCAAAACATGAAATAAATAAACAGTCATAAAATAATAAATGGCATATCTTGAGATGGCACAACACTATTTCTTGTCATGTTAAGATGTCTTAATGTAATGGGTATTGAAAGAAATCAGTTTGAAACAATTATATTTTTCAAAGTTGAAAAGGCACTGATTTCGTGGAATGACCCATTTTATGTTTTGTTTTATTTAGTCCATCATTTACATTAATTTCTACCTCATATTTTTATATTATAATTTATAATATAAATATATAATATATATAAGTGATTTTACTACTTTTGACTATATCTTGTCCAAATATGTGGATTTAGAGGTTTTTGCCAAAAAAGTACCGGTGGATTTAGCTGTTTTTGATGCAAAAAAAATGTATTTGGTAAAAACACATAAAAAGACTAAAGTGACATTTTTGAAAAAAAAATATTTTATTCATGAACTAATAACCTTATCATTTCCATTAAAATAAAATGACTGAACTTGAACATAGAAGCCTGATAAAAAATGGTCATTTAGAAGAAAAGTGGTCAAACGGATTTAGAGGCTTTTGCATCTAAACTCTTCATATATATATATATTAAGGATGGGCATTTTAAGAAATGTCCTTGATCGATCATCGCTAGAATTATCGATCAATTATCGATTAATCGTTATTTTTTTGGGGGGGTGGAGGTGCGCGATTGTTGACGCGGGCAGGATTGTTGACGGGGGGGGGGGGGGGGGGGCGCGTTTGTAGCACACCCCGGACCTACGACCGACGTATTATGACAGTCCTGGACCGGCCCAATAATCTGGACCGGCCCAAAAATAATAATACACAAAATAAAAAATACAAAATAATCGGCCTGAAATCGTCCGGCCGAACCTCCCTATGGCAGCCCGTCATAGGCCTATGCGGCGCTCGTAAAAGCCGAACAATGCGCCTACATGCGCTCTTAAAGGTTTGGAAACGATTCAACAAGACTAAATCTGTATTCCAATTACAATAAGTAGCCTACTTATCGGCCAACAATAATCAAACAAGGCAGTAAAAGTGGGCAGTAAACTGTATAACTGTTTTGAAAAAAGGGGAAAAAAGGCCGACATATGCCTATACAATATGCAGCCGGCGCTCGGAAAAGGCTCGCAACAAAAAGATGAGCCACACATTTAGAAACAATTGCATGAACTATCTAAAAGCAATACCTTAGTCAGAAAACATATATGAGGCTGAACGTTTTGTTAAAATGTCAGTTATGGAAATATTGAAAATGTTGGAGCGGCTTGACCACGCGAAACCGAGAGACGGCTGTCTTGACCGCAGTACGCGATCGGTCATTAATCAATAAGCGTATTTAACCGTATAACTGCACACAACTTTATTTAAAAGCAATCAAATGTAAAACATGTGTGTTTGTATTGTGGTGTCCGGTGCGTGTGGATGTGCGGCTCCTCCGGCGGAGCGGTTCATGTTAATAGCGGAGTCCGAGAGGGTTCACCTTCACGGCGTAGTTACGAGGGATGTGCGACTATCGTTTTAAAAAATACTAAAGTGTTTTTTAAAGTTAGAAATATATTTGATATTCAACCGATATTCACGCTCCGAATTACAGCGATCAGACACGGGGAACTAAAGCCGCGATCACCGGGCACCGCTTCAAGACTCACTTATGCAACACAACGTCCTTTTGATCGATAACAATATAAATTGATCGACACATTTCTTAACGATCAATGATCGATCATCGATTAATTATGCCCATCCCTAATATATATATATATATATATATATGTATTAGTGTTGGGCATAGATTAATTTCTTTAATCTAGATTAATCTAACTGTAATCTTGGAATTAATCTAGATTAAAATGGCTCATTTGAATTCTGTCGAAGGCATTCTTAATATGCGTGTGCTACCTAAATAATGACTAAAAATAAGTCTGCGCGATTGTTGACCGGAGGGGGAGAGGTGCGCGATTGTTGACTGGAGGGGGAGAGGTGCGCGATTGTTGACGGGGGGAGGGGGGGGGGGGGTGCGCGATTGCTGACCGGAGGGGGAGAGGTGCGCGATTGTTGACGGGGGGGGGGAGTCAGTAATGACACCGCGAATACAGACGTTTATCATCTTTTTTAAAATATATATTTTTTAAGAGGCCCCTGATTGGCCGAGGCCCCGGGCTGAAGCCCAGGTAAGCCCGTGCATTAAGGCACCACTGCCCAGACCTACAACCGACGGGGGGGGGGGGGGGTCGCCAGGCAGAGGACGCAGCCGTTCCGCAGCGCAGCCGTTCCGCGGAGCCTACCTTCCTTGGTGGAAATCCGGTATAGACCCAGCTCCCAACCCAACTTTGAGAATAGATTAACGGCGATAATTTTTTTATCGCGCGATAAGAGTCTCGCGTTATCGGCCCACCACTAATATATCTATATATATATATATATATATATATATATATAGATATATTAGTACAATTGGGCCAATTGGGCAACTAAAGGCTCCGGTAGCACCCGCCGCTCAAGAAAAAGCTCCGGTAGCACCCCCCCCCCCCCCCCCTGCTCAACAATCGCGCAGACCCACTATTAGTCATTATTTAGGTAATATAAGTCATTATTTATGTAGCAAATACATATTATGGCCACCTTCGACATCATTCAAAGGAGCCACCTTAATCTAGATTAACCTAGATTAATTTCAAGATTACCATTAGATTAATCTAGATTAAAGATTTTAATCTATGCCCATCTCTAATATATATATATATATATATATATATATATACCTCTCTCTCTCGCTCTCTAAATGGTTGATGGTTCAGATCCCCGCCCCGGGTATATGCGCGGGAAGCGTTGCCATGGTAACAAGGAGCTGGTGCCCTCTTTGCATCTTCTTCCTCATAAATTAGGAAGTTTCCTGAAAGTACAAACTACTGCCTCAATACTCACTGGAATGTGACATGATATTACCGTGGCAACGACTCACTGGGATTAGAGGTGGTTACCATGGTAATGATTTACTGTGATTAGAGGTAGTTACCATGGTAACGACTCACTGGCATTAGAGGTGGTTACCATGGTAACGATTCACCGGAATTAGAGTTGTGTGTGTGTGTTTGTGTTCAAAGGTTGATTGGTGACGGTGAGGATGTTTTGATTCCTAAAATGACATCAGGTACCGGAGACCAGCGCTGGTTGTAGCTACTTCCTGTGCTGAGCGCCAGGCGAGGGCAGCTGCTTCCTGTGTTCTCCTGAAGCACCTCATACACACACACACACACCCCCACACCCCCACACACTTGACCTCTGACCGCAGCATGGGGTGCAGGGAGTCCTCCTGATCCACTTCAACATCTTTGATATTGTAATGCCACCACTCTTACGCACACAAACAAAGGGCATATAGAACTGAACTATTACATCATCGTATTATGTAACCACAATGTTGGGAGTAATTGTATAGAATTAAATCTAATGTTGCATTACAAAGGGTAAGTATTCCTTCATGCTCACTCAGTCAATCTCTCTCTCACACACACACACAACTTTTCCTTCCTTTTTTAATTCTACATCTCTGTTCTTTCATCTGTCTCTCTGTAACCTGGTACCATCTTCACTTCAAAGAGCTGGTGTGGGATTAACACAGACACACACTCTTCATTCTTCTAAATCATGTTGTTCGCCTGTGTTTTCTATGGTTGTTCACTTGCAATTAATATTAATCAAATACACACGTGACCAGAGGAGGCACATGCATGTCCATGTCAACAACACACTGCTATTAATTATAATGAATAATATTTTGATGTGATTTACCCAAGAAACATGTTATATGCCAGGATTATTTACTATTAGGGACGCTTATTCTGACTTTTTTGTCAGAAACCGTTATCTGATAAGAATAAATGTGCTATAAAAAATGGATGACCCATAAAGAAAATGTTAATTTCTTGAATTGTTGTGGTACAATGTACTAGTGAGTGTGGGGATTACAACTTGAGAAACATAACCTCAGTTGAGTGGAAAAAAGCAGAAGCTGCTACTTGCTAAAAGTGTGGCTGTATATGGCTAAAAGATAACAACAGAGCGCCGTAAGAGTACATCATCCCTGACAACCTCGCTGATTAAAGGTAACAGCAATCTTAAAGGCAAAGGAACGTGAACAAATGATGACGGAGTACTAAACTACAACCGAATTGGCCATGGACGCATGGTCCATGGTCAGTGGGTGTTATCTTTACCAGGTCAGTCTACTAGCCGTGCCCTGGTACATAAGAAGAGCAGACCCATAGTTAGTGTTAGCAGTGACACCTGTGTTTGTCCTACTGTGAAGAGGGTCTATTCTACTGTAGTGTAACTAGTCTATGCTCACTGAAACTATATTACTGCATTCATATTCCCACTCAGTGACACTGCTAAAGAGAGTTTAAAAAAAAGTGTAACGCAGCATGCATGAGTGGTGAGAGAGCATAACATCCGGAGCCCAGAGAGACACGCTGGGCTGTGTTCGCCAGCCATACGTTAGTAAACATTTCAGATTAATAAGTAAATGTGTGTGTGTTTGCGTGTGCTTTTGCGTGTGTGTGTTCACTGACGTCAACAACATAAAATGTGAGAAAATTATCAGCAAACTTCCGGCTGGAGATTATAATACCACACACACACACACACACACACACACACACACTTCCGCAGATGATACAAAAACATATTCACACACGCTCTGGCAGAATATTATAATAACATATTTCTCAGCCACACATGCACACACACACACATACACTATGTAATCACAGACTGACTGCTGGGTGTGTTTTTGTTGATGTTGGGTGAGCAGCCTCCTGTGATTTGTTAAAGTGAAACTACAGCCTAAAACACTTCGACATTGTTACAAAACGTATAACATCGATTTATTATTCATTCCAGGGTTTATTTTTCCAATATCATTATTTGCAATTTGTCAATGGCTGTCATGCCAGACCTCCCGCGATCTGCTCCAGTGTGCTATTTTCATACGTTACCCAGAATTACTTTCGCTACCCTCTCAACATCAGGTGGCATCAATCTATAAATTGTACATTTATAAATTGAATAAATGAATCAAATGTATTATAAGGATACGAAATACATGCTTTATTATTCATTGTGAAAGCTAGCAAGATATTTGGCAGATTGCTGTAGTACAATATCACAGGCAATCAAATTTTGACCACCTCTTTGTGACAACAGCCGCAGGATTAGAGAGCTGTTGACTCGGCTAGGAGAGCTAGCCTGGTAACGCCAAAGTTAGCTCACCATGGCTAACTTTAGCTTAGCCAGTGGTGCATTCTAGAACATTCAATGGCAGTTTTTCGGTGCTGGATTTTGATCGTGTAGCCCTCACTTTCAGAAAAAATCTCCCAAGTCCCAAACCGAAAAAAGAAACCTTTCACAGAGTTGTAGCCAATGCTTAAATAAAATAAAGGGATATCCAGTGAATCGCTGCCCAACTGGTCCAGCACTGCATGTTGAATCGGCCATATCTGGGCTCCCTGCTGCCAGAACAGACCAAATCGGCCGGGTTAACAGTGACTACCAGGCCATTTCCTCTTCGAACGAAGCCATGCCTCGGTAGCTGTACAGCGGCCATGGCCACGCCCAAAGCCCGCAAAGCCAAAGTGCATTCTGGATTCACGAGGCTGCTGGCCAAGCAAAAATGTGTGTCCTTGTACTAAATTACTGATTTCTTGCCATAGGAAGATTGTAATAACCCAGCCGATTTGGTCTATATATATATATATATATATATATATATATTAGTGGTGGGCATAGATTATTTTGTTTAATCTAGATTAATCTCACTGTAATCTTGGAATTAATCTAGATTAAAATGGCTCATTTGAATTCTGCCAAAGGCATTCATAATATGTGTGCTACCTAAAGAGACGGGTTTCTCAAGCCAGGTGGCGCATTAGACCAGGGGCTCATCTCCTGTTTCCAAAATGCATCACAAACTGCTTGAGAAAGCGCTATCATTTTGTGACGCGAGCCGTTGCTGAACCGCGTCAATTTCAACAGAGCAGATCGACCAGGCAGGAAGTGAAATAGTAAAAGCCATAGAGCATCCGGTCAATTTTCAAAATAAAAACACCCTCCCGATCGAACACGGCCACAAATCGTTGTCGTTTATAACTGACTTTGTCTATAGGCTACAGCACAACACATTAGGACATAACAACAATAAAGAACACTAAATACATAGACGCAATACAAGACGCGTGGTCTTGTAGTTCTCGCGTGATCCTGCAAATCCAGCCGCCTCGCAGCGCGTAACCGGGCAGAGGACGCAGCCGTTCCGCGGCGCAGCGGCGCTTACCTTCCTTGGTGGAAATCCGGTATAGACCCCAGCTCCCAACCCAACTTTAAGAATAGATTAACGGCGATATATTTTTTATCGCCCGATAAGAGTCTCGCGTTAACGCAGCACGTTAACGCTGATAACGGCCCACCACTAATATATATATATATATACACTCACCGGCCACTTTATTAGGTACACCTTGCTAGTACCGGGTTGGACCCCCTTTTGCCTTCAGAACTGCCTTAATCCTTCGTGGCACAGATTCAACAAGGTACTGGAAACATTCCTCAGAGAGTTTGGTCCATATTGACATGATAGCATCACGCAGTTGCTGCAGATTTGTCGGCTGCACATCCATGATGCGAATCTCCCGTTCCACCACATCCCAAAGGTGCTCTATTGGATTGAGATCTGGTGACTGTGGAGGCCATTTGAGTACAGTGAACTCATTGTCATGTTCAAGAAACCAGTCTGAGATGATTCGCGCTTTATGACATGGCGCGTTATCCTGCTGGAAGTAGCCATCAGAAGATGGGTACACTGTGGTCATAAAGGGATGGACATGGTCAGCAACAATACTCAGGTAGTCTGTGGCTTTGACACGATGCTCAATTGGTACTAATAAGCCCAAAGTGTGCCAGGAAAATATCCCCCACACCATTACACCACCACCACCAGCCTGAACCGTTGATACAAGGCAGGATGGATCCATGCTTTCATGTTGTTGACGCCAAATTCTGACCCTACCATCCGAATGTCGCTGCAGAAATCGAGACTCATCAGACCAGGCAACGTTTTTTCCAATCTTCGATTGTCCAATTTTGGTGAGCCTGTGCGAATTGTAGCCTCAGTTTCCTGTTCTTAGCTGACAGGAGTGGCACCCGGTGTGGTCTTCTGCTGCTGTAGCCCATCCGCCTCAAGGTTCGACGTGTTGTGCGTTCAGAGATGCTCTTCTGCATACCTCTGTTGTAACGAGTGGTTATTTGAGTTACAGTTGCCTTTCTATCAGCTCGAACCAGTCTGGCCATTCTCCTCTGACCTCTAGCATCAACAAGGCATTTGCGCCCACAGAACTGCCGCTCACTGGATATTTTCTCTTTTTCGGACCATTCTCTGTAAACCCTAGAGATGGTTGTGCGTGAAAATCCCAGTAGATCAGCAGTCTCTGAAATACTCAGACCAGCCCGTCTGGCACCAACAACCATGCCATGTTCAAAGTCACTTAAATCACCTTTCTTCCCCATTCTGATGCTCGGTTTGAACTGCAGCAGATCGTCCTGACCATGTCTACATGCCTAAATGCATTGAGTTGCTGCCATGTGATTGGCTGATTAGAAATTTGCGTTAACGAGCAGTTGGACAGGTGTACCTAATAAAGTGGCCGGTGAGTGTATATTAGGGCTGTCAATCGATTAAAATATTTAACTCGATTAATCGCATGATTGATCATAGTTAATCATGATTAATCACGATTAACTATGATCTATGAGGTAATACTCTTTTCAACATGAGAATAGACAAATGCTTGCTTTATGCAAAAAAAGCATGTTTATTTATTGTTACAATGAGAAATACTCTCAGTTCAAGTAACTAACGTGCAAACTGCATAGTAATGTTTACTAACACAGTAGTGTGTTGAACTTCACATTTGATCTATTCATCCTCATTTTTGTTTAAGCAGCCATTTAACACAAAAGAATGCCCCTCAATGCATTGCATTTTGCATCAAATTCAAAACAAACAGGGTGATGCACAAAATAACTTAAAGAAAATAATAATTTAAAATAAATAAAGTGTTTGCGGCTTGTAGAGTTGTCCAGCTGTTTCCCTTTTAAATTATCCAGCGTGGTTTGCTTCATGCGAGGGGGGCGCCGGGCAGGGGTGGACTGGACATCGGGCATACTGGGCAATTGCCCGGTATGCCCGATGCACATCTTTGGGCCGGCCCAGGACTGTCATAAAAAAAAAAAGAAGTAATTTGTCCTAACCGGAGGCGGTGTGTTACGATCGCCCCCCCCCCTCCCCCGTCGGTCGTCGGACCGGGTTTTTTTTATCCATTACTGCTCACGGGGTTGTAGTTCAGCCCGTTCTCATCCCAACTCGTAATATACCGACGATTTGTCACGCCCCTAGACGTCTGATACTGATGCAAAAGTTACCCTCCCGCGTCTGTGTGAAACAATCTGGGTTCTCATAAACCCGTTCGCGGTGGTAAGAGACGAGCAGGGTCTACAGCGTCCATTCACTCCAATAATAACCCGGTCACGGTGATAGATTACGCTAACCCTAACCATAACCCTAACCATAACCCTAAACATAACCCTAACCCTTTTTGGAGTGAATTGTTTCACAGTAGACTGCGGACGCTGTAGACTCTGCTCTGCGAGCGGACGCTGTAGACTCTGCTCGTCTCCGCTAACGGGTTTATGAGAACCCCCAGATCGTTTCACACAGACGCGGGAGGGTACCTTTTGCGTCAGTATCTAGGGGCGTGACAAATTGTCGGTATATTACGAGTTGGGATGAGAATGTGTTGTGTAGTTTGTTTGCGGCATCGACCTCGTGTGCATTGCTTCCTGATTTCCCGAGCTACGGATTGGCCCGAGGTTCAAATGTCACAGCGTTAATCGCGCGTTAAAAAAAATAGTGCCGTTAAAAACATGTTGCGTTAACTCATTAATAACGCGTTAACTTTGACAGCCTTAATATACTGTATATATATATATATATATATATATATATATATATATATATATATAATATCTGATAATATGATTGATGCTACAGCGATTTGAAGACACACTCTCCTATTGAAAGCACTCTCATTGAAAGTGTACTAACTGAAGGCATATCAGTCTGGTACAGCAACAGCACCGCCCAGGACAGGAAGCTATCCAGGTTGCTAAAACAGCGCAGAGTATCCTCGGAGTGGAGCTACTGACCATCAGCGACCTCTACGTCTCACGCCACTGCAGCAGAGCCATGGCCATTATAAAGGACACAAACCAAACCAGACTTCATCTGTTCCACTGCCTGTCGACTCCAGAGATGGCAGAGCATCATGACTAGAACTAACAGGTTCCATGACATCTTCTTCCCCCAGGCGATGTGCATGCTCAACAACCATCAGCAGTAGCCCACCTGCCGCCCCTTTTGGACCATTTCTCCCATACCCCCGCCCTGCCCCATACCAGCCCCGCCCCCCCTTACCCATCCCACCCCCTCAACTGCCAACACCTGCCATTTTACTCTGCCTTGCACACTCACTCGAGCCCCTTTCCCACTGGACAAAAAACCCACTAACATCCTGGCTTACACACTTACACTCTTTAGTGGGGACAAATGACTCTGCAGTAGTCACAGGTATTTATCAAGCTCCGATCGGCAGTGATGGAAACATGACAGATATATATAAATGACAACAAATATTTAAATAAATGTTAAAAAATAGATAAATAAATACAATCAATAATATATAATTGTATATACATTTAAATACGTAATACGAAAATAATAAATACAAATAAATTAGACCAAAATAAATTAGATCAAATATGTTATAGTGCACTGCCACAATCTACTGAAAACTCGTAAACATATATTCAACATTTTGGTAAACACTATATTCAACATATTCCAGTTAGTAACTCAGTCCAAGTAAACTAAAGGCTGGCCTGCCAACATGGTCCAGAAGTAACGTAAAAAAATGGTGAACTACAACTTAAGACTAAAGAAAAATGATTCAGGCCAACATGCCAAAACTGGTAAGGCTGCTCAATTTCGGTAATGTTACCTATTAAGTCCCTGTAAAGCAAATTCAGAGATTTGTTTCTAAACACATTACACACATTAGAAAGTAATTGTTGAAAACATGTGAAAAGACTGTAGAACCACGTAATACTTAATTGTGGAGTTAGACCGTTTTTGTGTTTTTCACCATTTTTGTGTTTTTGTGATTTTTTGGGCGGGGCTTAATGGTGACTCGATGATGCACTGGAGCCATAGTTAGCATTGCCCCGCCCCTAACACTATATAACAAGTAGAGCGTATTACGCTGGGTCTTCACAGGCAGCGTGATAGAGTTGCACCATTGGTCGGAGTGAGTGATGACATAGGTTTCCCCATTGGGCGGGCAACCGCCCACGCAAACTCCTTGCTACACCTGATTGGACAAACACTTTCAGTTGTGGGCTGTCTGCTTTCGGATTTCAAACCGGACCAACATGGCGGCCGCCTCACAAATGATCTCATTTAAAAGCTAAATGTGTTTCTGAAAACATTTTAGGCGAGAAATAAGCCATGCAGTTGCTGAATCTGTCTTTATTTTAGACCGACAACAATTTTTTGGGAGTTTCCAAAGGTGCCGGACGTGCCAGATTTGCATTAAGTAGAAGAGAACTCAACTTCATACAAATGAGGAGCGAAGGATATGAATCGATTCTGGCTCTGGTGGCTCTAACATGTATGGCTGCACAAGTCCAATAACACCGCTAGAAGGAGAAGAATTTTTCAGGTCTTGGTGGTATTTGACACTTGAGAGAGGCTACCCCCCTCCTCCCCCCGTGTGCCATTGGGCATGGTTTCAGCGCCTTCAGCGGACACGCCCCCAGCATTTCAGAGCAGAGAATACTGCTTATTACTGCTTATACTTGGCAACTTTTTTAATCATTCAAATTTAGATGGGAGGTTAATAACACATTTTAATGTGGTGTGACAAACTCAAAACACATTTACTTTTGCTTTACAGGGACTTTAAAGGTTTTTAGCCAGAAACATGTTACCATTTATTTTCCGTCATCTTGGCTCGAGCTGAACTAAACATTGGCGCTTTCACTTGCTAGGTCGGGCGTTGTGTTCTCGAGCATGGCAAGTTTAAACACACACAAAATCACCCACAGCTTAAAACATTCTGTCTTTATTAGTTTTAGTTGTTTTACTGATTGGACAATCGACATTCAGCACAAGCAGCAACTAGAGAGGATCTTTTAGGGAGGTGCGAAAGCGGAAAGGGGTGCACTGTATTTACAACACAAGACAAAACAAGAGCATCATTGTGAAACGGAATGCGGCACAATAACCGCTTTATCTCGATTATTTAGTTCTCATAATTGTTGGAAGCCAAAAATAAAATTTGATTAAACCGCATAGCCCTACTATAAATCCTTTGTTAACTTCTGCGACTCGTTGTCATCTCAGCCACAAATTCCATCCATCTCTGTCGAAGCAGCGGTTGAACACCATTCCAAATTTGTCAGCACCGAGTTTGAAAGACAGACTGAATCAATAACAGATATAAACATTTTCACTGGCCTCCAAGCTGCTTTCTACTGTTTACTAACCCTGTTTTCCAGCGTGTTTGTGACATCAAATGTGACGCACCAGAAAAAAAACAGAAAGCATACTAATCTACTGGCAATGGGAAAGGAGTCAATTGGCATATATAATATCCCGCATATATAATTTCAGTGGAAAAAGGGTTTAAGACTTGCACACATAATAAGGACCTTGTACTCCTAAAAACGGACCTTGCAGACTGACATTGACTTTTCTCACATTTTTTTATTTATTTTTTGCTGTACATTGTTTTAATAATTTTTAGTCTTCAATTATTCATATAGGTTTTATTTTTAGGGTTTATATTAAAATTTTGTCTATAACATTTTTTATTGAATTACTATCATTAAACTAGGAGCCGATAAGAAACTTCGGAGAAGAGCAGCACCAAGAATCCCAATGTACCAGTGCTTGTACGTGTTACATATAGCAAACAAAAACTCTATCAATGTCGCCCTCTAGTGGTCGACCTGAGAATATGCCATTGCAGACTCCATTGTGTATGGTGAATGTCCCCATGTTCTCTTTGTCTTGGTATAAACTTATGTTAACTTTAGGCTTTAACCAGCTCCATGGCAGGTGACCACTAATCCACTAAACTATTGGTTAGTTATATCTAGAGGCCATTACTTGATGATTTGTGATGATGTGTTATATTATCTGTGTGTGTGTGTGTGTGTGTGTGTGTGTGTGTGTGTGTGTGTGTGTGTGTGTGTGTGTGTGTGTGTGTGTGTGTGTGTGTGTGTGTGTGTGTGTGTGTGTGCGTGCGTGCATGCGTGTGTGTGTGTGAGCATGTGCTCACACACACACGAGCATGTGTGTATATCTCCTCCTCCCTCCTCTACCTGTTGGGACAGACCCTCAAGCCTGGCTCTGCTGGCACACTCACACATCTTCCAGTGCTGAGTCATTGCTAATTACCAGACCCTCCATACCTGCTGCCTTCCACCACCCACCACCACAGGTGGGCTAGGAGGGGTGGGGTGGGGGGGTTAGTGCTGGGTCTTAGTGAGTCATCGACATGACTCATTACAAACGGATGGAGTACAATTCTGACAGCCGTAGAGCGAGACAGACGCACACACACATGACATAAAATACACACGCATGTGTGTTACGTACATGCCGATTGGCCATCACACACCAGATAGAGTAGATAGAATACACTGGCTTATCTTTGCGTCATAAAATAGACATAGAGATGAGTAATCATACACAAACACTGTAGAAGAAAGAAGAAATACAAGCTAATTAACAAACTAATTGATATACACACAGCTGTGCACACGTGTTTGCACACACACACACACACACACACATGCACACTACTCTCCCCAGAAAACCAACTAGCTGCTAACTACCGAGTTGAGTATGATTCCTATGTTGTCGTGCTGAAAGGCAGCTGGTATCTAAGGAAACAGTTGAAGGTCAAACAGCCTAAGTCTTAGGCTGTTTGACCTTCAACTGTCTCTTTGTTGTCACCGTGGCAACAGTGACCTCTAAGGGCCTAAGAGGTTACCGTTGCCACGGTGACAACAGAGGAATTGACTCTTCTGGAGAAGGAATTGGCAACACCTTTTGTATCATATATACATATTATATATTGTATGGTCTGTATAGTTTTATATTATGTACTGTATATTTATATTATTCAACCACATTGCTCATTATGCAATAATGGCTCCACACACACACACACACACACACACACACACACACACACACACACACACACACACACACACACACACACAGTATATTAGGCCCAGAGGGAAGATAACCTGGCAGCCTCATACAAACAGAGAGAGAGTGTGTGTGTATGTGTGTGTGTGTGTGTGTGTGTGTGTGTGTGTGTGTGTGTGTGTGTGTGTGTGTGTGTGTGTGTGTGTGTGTGTGTGTGTGTGTGTGGATGTCCCTACAGCTGACTCGCGAGACTATGGCCTCGGTTACACTTGTCATTTCAATGCGACTTTTATGTTTTTTAGGTGCTGGGTGGAAGAGAAGCCCTTATGTTGTTCTTGCTATTTAAAATATTGGTTGGGCCCGCACCAGACGTGCATTGCTGAGGACAGCACAGTGGAGGCGAGTGCTGTCAGCGCTCTGTGCATGCATTACATTTCTGAGTGCAATTTCGGTTCCAGTTTAGCCTGGACAGTGGCATCTAACCATAACGTCAACAGGTATCGAGTCTCTGTTAAACCCCATGACTTATTTTCATCCATCTTCAGTGCAAATATCGGTAGTAGCCTATGCATACCAAGAGAATCCTGGTGGGCTCAGTGTGGCACAGGGCGTGGTTTTAATGACGTAGCCAGTAGTCTGCTCACATTGTGCCCAGATCCACACAGCTATGCAATCTGATCAGAATGTAAGCCACCTCGGGATGTGGTCTAGCACATCGGATCACAATGTGAGCAAGATCCCATCTGGGACTGTCCAGACCTGTCAGTTAATGCATCCGGCATGATTTGATGATAAAAGTCACATTGAAATGACAAATGGATCCAAGGTCTGTACCCATCATATTAAAACCTTAATATTATAACAAATAATCAAATTAAAACACCACAATAAACAAACAATAACAGCACCAGCTCCTTGCTGTCAAACTACCTTCTCCAATGGCCTGAATCCTGAATTTCTGGTATATGCATATTTTTCTATATTTCATGTTTATTCCTGACTTTATTTGTTGTGTTATATTTTCACTATTTTATTTTTTATTCACTATTTTCTATTCATTTACTTTTCATGATCCTTCTTCTATCTTGAGCAGAGCCATTTTGAGAGACAATTTCCCTCGGGATGAATAAAGCACTCTGAATCTGAATTCTTTGTGGGTGGAAATGGTAGCTGGCTGATTTCCCACTTCACAACACAGCCAGGTGTCAGCTTGTGATAACCCGGACCAGGGCCAAGCAGGTGAACACAGCGGATGAATTGATTCATACATTATTACGGAAGGACTCCTGACATGCCACATTTGAATTATTAACACATTCGCTCAGAGAGACGCTCTGCATTTTTGGACATGCCACTGCGAGGCACTACATTGAAATGAAGCGTCAACTCGTAAAAGCCAATTTAGAAAAATACCCAATTTAAAATGCAAACATAACTGATGCCAACAAGCTAGCTTACAAGTAGAGCACTAGTAGCTCGCTAGACGCTCACTAGCCACTCACTGTGGCCGCTCGCTCCCCTATATATAGTCACACACTAGAAGCTACCTAGTAGCAGTTGTGTCGAGCAGCTGTGATGGTAAAGCCAGCCGCAACGTGCCCATTCAAACTGAGGCACCTGGCCCGTCAGTTTTGGCCAAGTTCCAGATGTTATATGCTCAGAATGTATCAAGATCCTTAGTCAATTTTAGTCAAAAAACAAACAGTCAGTTTCAAAATCACCACCTAACCTGGTTAAATGAACTGATATGGAATCGATATGAAAGTTATAACGGCAAGGGGAGGAATGGGGGGCGGGGGGTGGGGTCTCTTGCATTGTCGCCCTGCGGCTGTCAAGCATTAGCCTAGAAATCTAGACACCCCCTAGCGGCAGCAAATTTATTTGGCAGCTAGGTAGGTCTAGCACGGCTCCGTCGGCTTTTTGGTGCTGGAAACACAAAGTATGCCAGACCAATCACAGCGTGAGGGGCGGAGTCGAAAGCCGGGCTACCATGACCACAGAGTTGCGACGGTTCCGTGTTAGAGGTAAACAATGGCTGCTGCTGCTGGCGAACAGCTGTCTTTCGACTCGGCTTTGGCCGCGACTCTTCAAGACTTGAAGTTAACATTTTATTTGAGAAAAGAACAAAGAACGGCACTGAAGTCTTTCCTCAAAAAGAAAGATGTATTCGGAGTTTTGATTAATTACGTAGTCAGAGCCCTCGCTCTGACTACGTCACCTTCTTCATTGCTCTGATTGGTTGTAGCACTATCCTATTGCGTGCAGAGGGAACTTGAAAGACAACCGTTTATCCCGCCCACACTGCCAATGGAGCTGCGCCAGACCTTACATCTTTCTGATGTGGGTCTGGCTTGCCAGGCTAGTCAAGCATATGAATCTTGATCAAATATATCTCAGGTGGGCACCTACATACACCGGTTATTAAAGACCCTGTGAAACAGAAGAGTGCTACTTGGTTCTGCACATTTCCGGTAAAAACACAAAGCTCGGGATATTGATTGGCGTTTACAGTAGCCAATAGTGCTGAATGTACCGCCAGATTATATATCGCCTGCGGACTTTGCCGACGTATACAGATTTTTTCTGACTTATATTTGGCATAGAACAAGGGATAAATGAACAATTAACACAGCGACACAGGATTAACACTTTTTCATTTCATGGGGCCTTTAAAGGTCAAGTTTTAGATAAGATAAGAGTTTGCTTTCAAAATAAAACATGTTAAAGTGCCATCAACTACCTATGTTTCCCACACATAGACTTTACTTGGGCTGGCTGAATAGGTATATTTACGGCCGTCAAAGTATATTTGGCATATTTAGAAATGAAACAAAAAATGTAATAAAATAAATTAAAAATGACTTCCACAAAATTAAAATATGTTCCGTTATAATTTTCACAGTGTACTTGTATTGTAACTACTTACATTTAGCAGCACAATGAGCAACTGGGTGTCATTAACCCAACCAGTTGCCTAAATTACTACTTATTCCTAATTCCTACTTCATCAGCTATGGCTGTGCAGTTCAGAGGATAAGATTGGCGCGTGCGGTGTGCAGAAGCGGATATGCGGAATAGCAGTCCACTTCTGTGTTTTGTTACAGTAGCTTTCACACCTGATGCAAACCGTACCCAAGTACACATGAACTGTACTCAACACCACCTTTTAAAGTGCACTTGGGTACGAACTTGGATACGGACTTGGGTACGGTACACATTTTTTACACTCAAACAAACTGGACAAGTGGGGACAAGTGTACTTGGATCCGGGAATGGGTCCCTGTTCTGAAAGCGCCTTAAGTGGCAAGGATATGTGCCACTTCAGAAGGGTAGCGTAGCGGCACAGCTGGACAGCCAAAGGCACGCAGCAGTGAAAGAAAATCAAGAACACCTCACGACTGTAATTGAGAGTATTTTGATCTGTGCTCGTCAAGGCCGACACTTTTCAACAAAATATTCAATGATGAACAGCCCAAAGATGACCATCTGTCAAGTTTTGAAAAAAGACTTAAATATTTCTAAGAAAAGGATTTGGAAAATCTGCAAAAGCTATACAGACCTTACAATACCAGTCACATCTGGATGTGACAGATGTACTGGCAATCGGCATCACCGAGTCATTGAGGAATATGCATTGATGAAGAACAGGAAACTCGTTTTAAAACCCCATAATCGTCACTGTTTCTGACGGAGAATGTTCGGTTAAATTGGTCATTATTATTGTGACTTAGAAAGTGTCTGGTTCCATGGTGTGAATAGTGTCAAAGAACATTAGCTGAAGCATTTTTATGGTGTGAATGAAGAATTGCTTAATGTAATTAAGTCAGAGGAAGTATTGGTTGCCAAAAGCTATCTGAGGTGCAAGAGAGAGAGTGCTGTTCAAGACATGCTCACAGTGTACAACCTACTGGATTCTGATATGTTCCCTTTTTTCAGGATGCCTTGACTGAGGTCTTTTAGTGCCGTGCTAAAAAAATACCTGGCTCAGGAGGACCATGGGGAAAAGCAGACTCCAGCACCTGGCTGTGATGTCAATTGAGAAGGCGACACAGCTTAATTCTCCAAAAGTAGAAGCAATGATCTGCAGAGATGTTTAAACTTTTAAGCCAAAATGGTAGAGAAGGGTTAAGTGACTTTGTAGCTAGGGTAAGATAGATTGGGTTTTGGGGTGAGTTGAGCCAAAGTTAAAACAATCTTTATTTATTCTTCATTTATTGTTTACACCTCATTATCTTTTAATTTGATGCTGGTAGTTCATGAAGAAAGTGACTTTCTTAGTTTTTGTCATGTATTCAATAGTTTGCATAATACCATTACCTTTGTAAACCAAGTTATGACTTTGTGGATCAATATTAAAGTAAACTTTCTCAGATTTGTTGGTGTCTTTCTAGTCACACCATTGAATAGTTGATGTATAAGAGGAAATGCTTTTATTAACAGGTCTAAAATGTAGTAGAGTAGCTGAACAAATTGACAATTCTTAATTACAGTAACACACATTGACAAATTTTGACATTGACATTTTGAGCTCTATTAAGTTGCATGGACCTCACGTGTAGATCGCATTTTCCAAGTCTCAGCACAGACTCTTCATAACGTTCTCAACATGGCTTGAACTGGATCCCTGCCACTGCCAAGAACGAAGCAACAGACTATAAACGTATACCCTACTTTTGGGATTGGGGTACTTGGGTAATGCCCTGTGTTGAGTCTGCACAATAAGGCGAGGGTTGTTATGAACTCAAAAACTTTCATGTAATTTTTTCTGACCACTGTAACATGGGACATTTGCCACTCTGATTTTTTATGAGTTTTTAAGTAATGGAATATTGGCCAACTTGTACAGCATTCAGAAAATTTGACTCATGCATTCTTTCTCTTAGGGTGCTTTCACACTTGAGCTGTTGGTCCATTTTAATTGAACCCTGGAGCGTTTCCCCCAATAGTACAGGACAAAGTCCTGTGTGAACGCTAACCAAACCAACTGAAAATGCAACAGCCCTGAATCAGACCGAGTCTACCGAACTGTGTTAAAGAAGCACTATGCAACTCGTTTATCAAAAATAACCTTAACCATGCAGGTTGAGAGTCGTTCTGATCGTTCTACAACACTTTCTGGGTTGTTTGGTGGGTGTTTCATCTCCCCCTGTTGGGTCCCCGCGGAAAAACAGAACATGCAACTTCATGTGGCCGTCCCGGCCACTTACGGATGTGACGCAGCGGAAGTATCCAATCGCGCCTCGAAAATGTAGTCAGATTGTAGTTTCACTGCTTTACGGTAGACCTGGGCGGGGGTGCCAAACATGGGTCCGGCTGAATATAAAGAGTCAGTTGCAAGGCAATTCTGGATCAATCGACAAATCCACTATGGATCCATCAAGACCCAAGAGGGGAAGGTCGGAGGAATCGAAGAATAAGAGAAAGGATTATGATAAACAAAGAAACCAGACACGAGTGAACATAGGGCGAGCTTATGCGGAATGGCGTCAACTGAGAGACTCGGAAGAATGCAAAACGGACGCCGACTTGGCTGTCTTGCTGCTGAAATTGTAAGTAGCCTACCCTTGGGTGAACTTCGTTTTTGTAATGTGGTTTGAGAGTCTGTTGAACAATGTGTTTTGCTCGACCGTTTTATTGTGAGCCCTGTATGTGTTTAGCTTGGTTGCTTCATGGCTAGCTTGCTAGCTAGTGAGGGTTTATCCTAGCAGTGACTTGCTACCACACATGTTTGTTTGCGGTCCGAATCCAGGTTCTCGTTGTGTATTACTATTTATTTATCGAAGTGGGGGGTGGGGGCGTTGTCAATGAGTATTTACGACAGTGTTGTAGGCCTATTCCGAAGCTGCAGGGGGAGCTCTATAGTGAGAAATGCGAGCCCAATTCCGGCGAAAACCCAGAAACAGCGGAGGAATAACCGAGTTGCATAGCGCACCTTTAAAGCGCCTTGCAGCCAATGAACTTTTTGTGTTGCGTTTGGTCTCAGATTGTTATCTCTTACCAGTTTGCTTCTTGCCCAGGTGCACAGATTGGAGGGACTGATTTGACAATATCTGTCTTGTATGATGCTTCTTTCATTGCTTGATGATATGGTGGACTGTCCCGATGTGGTTCAGAGACTGAAACAATGTTTTGTACATGCACTGTATGCATGTCATGCCAAAAATAAGTTGTATTCATTAAAAAGTTTAGTTTAAAGTATACAAGAAATAAACACATTAATCATAACCTATTTCAGACTGATGATTCCATCAGAGAGGATCCCCTGTGTCCCCCCTCAAGTGTCTGGGCCAATCCAGTGACTTCTATGAATCTTCATCACCAGCATCATCTTCACTATCATCTTCAAATTGGGAATGACGACCTCAAGACCATACAAAGACAAGGGAAACTGAACAAATCCCAGGGAGAAAAGGAAGGAACTCAGAGATGGGAGACTTAACACTCAACAATGATGCTGATTTGCCAGTTAGGAAGTGGGTTAAGTAAACCTTGGATAGAATGGGAAAGCCACATAAAAGCAGGACATAGTCCCCACAGCTTAAGAATGTAATCATGACATTGATTTTCTTACTCTAGGAGTTCCTCCATCTTGGCTCCATCGGTTCCCACAGTTACAGTCTGTCAGCCTGCTGGTGATGTACACAGACGGTCCACCTGGGCAAAGAAAGTTAACAGAGAGACAGATTAGTGAGTCAAAGTGAACAGGAAACAAACACACACCAATTCCTTGATGTGTGTGTGTGTGTGTGTGTGTGTGCGTTGTATTTTTGTATACCACTAAAACGGCCGGAAAATGCGCCGTTTTAGTGGTAAAAAAAACACTGCTGGGTCTGGCACATTAGACTGGCATCGACTGGCATGGTTGTCAAGTCAGTAGACTGGAGTGCAACAACCCACATTCAGAGCATTCATGGACGATCTGACTGTCACTACTACATCCATGGCCCCCTCCACTCAAAAATGTGTTTTTCTTATGTCCCCTAAAATGTCCAACTTTGACTATACAGACTTGTATCTGTGCAGAGTTTGTCACTATTGTTTTCACATTAATCTACTGAAGGGGAGACGCCTGTGCAGTGCACTTCCCTGAAATTTGATATTCAAACGTATGCAAATGCAGGCAAAAAAACCTGAGACCTCCAGCGCATGCAGTGAGAGCATCAGAGCGGACATGTACAGTGAGAGCTCTCACTCTTTGATTAGACCTCTGGTATATAATTACGTAATGACAATGTGAACACAGTGTAACATCGTCACCGATTTTGGTGCAACAGGGCGTGCAGGCATAGGCTACTTCCCGGCGACCAGGATCGACAACGTCCAGGGCAAAGAGCAGATACATGTCATTCAGGAGGAAGTGTGAGCAGGCGTGGAGGAGGTTTGAGCCAGCAGGATGGTAGGGGGGACAGCAGGGAGCATAGACTAGATGGGAAAGTGTACTGCAACAAAAGATCACCTTCGCATCAGGTTCTTGGTCCATCGCATCAGGTTCTTGGTGCGAACACGACTTTGACCAAACATGATCATCATCTCAGAGTCCACCAAGCAACGGATCATGCTGGAACCCACAGTGCCCTGGGAAGAGCGTATGGACGAAGCCAACGAGAGGAAGCGTACCAGGAGCTTGTGGAAGAGTGCAGAAGGAAAGGCTGGCAAACTCGCTGTGAGCCTGTGGAAGTGGGCTGCAGAGGATTTGCAGGGTGTTCACTCGGCAAAGAGGAAGGCCATCAGATTTGCTACTGAAGCTGCGGAGAAAGCCACTAGGTGCAGATCTGTGGGCGAATGCTGCTGGGATGCAAGCTGGGGTCTGGTCAACCCCGGCTGGGTAGTCTGATGTTGAAAGACCCGAAACAGCCAATGACCCCAGGTTACATCACTGATTATCCTGGTTTTAAAGGCTGCATTACAGTAAAGTGATTAACAAACATAAGAAAGTACTCAGTACTTTTAATTTGTCAAATATTTAATTCACACTAGTGGATAGAAAAATAGGCTTTGTTTATTGAATTACTAGAAAACATGCTATATTGTGATAGATCGTTATCAAGATATTATGACCTATATCAGGATAGAAGATTTTGGCCATATTTGTTTGTATTTAATTGTAATAAAGCTGGTTGCTTAGATTAGCATATTTTAATAGACACGAAGAGAGTTGAGAGTGCTATCGATATTCCATATCCATAGCTAACATTACACAACTTGCTATAATAACTAGCCTACAAAGGCAACGTGTGATGGGGTTATTTCTAACATGCAAGTCATTTCTGACTTGCATCCAATATACACATAGGCATAGCTTTCTTGCCACAATGCTGGTTCAACAGCCAATAAGCCAAGTACTGGGTGTTTAGAGCTGTCATGTCAGTCAGACATGACATTCGCTATGCCGTGATTCACCAAATCATTACTGCCAACACACAGATTATTGTACACGTCAGAGGCTACAATGGCTAGCTGTGCAAACAATTATGTTTGAAGCCTTACTGTGTCAGACTGTGGCAATTACCTGAATAAATTACAACACAGCAATGGTGAGCAATTGCCAGACCCCTACGACATATATAAGTATTTGATCCAAAAACCTAGTGTTTACACTAAGGAAAATCTACATGCATACTAGTCTTTAAATGCCTACAATTATGTATTATGTGGTAATGTACAGGAGATCAAGTTTTTTGAGTCAGAATTCTGCATCTTGAGAGCGGGTGTTCTACAAAGCCAAAGATAAGGCCAAAAGACCAAGCCATATGATGCATGGGTTAATGTGCATAATAGACGTGGGTATATCCTTACCGCTAACTGCACCTGCATGGTTATTATGTAATCATTCACAAGCAGCCATCCCACAGTTAGGGACAATAGGAATCATAGTTGGGCAAGGAGTTTTACATTTGTACAGGAAGGTACAGGTGCAGCTCAAGTGAGAAAAATCACCTGCCCCTAGTAGTAGCTTCATAGAGCTGATCCAGAATCAGTCCTTCAAGATGGGTGGTGTAAAACTCCTAGTCAATCTCCTTTACTAAAGTAGGCTATCCATCCTATCCTTGCTTGGCGCTGCAGTCATGTTGCAGACATTATGTGCCAGGTTGAACTGGCAGTGAGGCAGGATCACACGGGCAAGAAGATTGCCTGCAAATCCAAGGCGAATAAATGAAAAGATATGTCCTGGAAAAACATTAACTTCAGCTGAAAATTCCTGCCACCCAAAACATATTGTTGTCCTCAGCACACAGTAACCTATCTAGTTGAAAGATTTTACACTTGACCCGATTTTACACATGTTCCTAAAAATGATCTGTGCTGAAGTAATCTAATATAGTAATCTAATGAGGAGCTATTATAACCAAAGATATTCAAGCCCTACAAGACATCTGCCCAAATGCTGCTATGCACAAATTCTAACTGACACAGATACAACATCAGAACCAGAATGTGAGGTCCCTGAGCCTGTGTGTATGAAACGGGCATTGCAGAAGGATGTCAGTTCAGGCCAGACTGATGCGGAGAATAACCCCACTGAGGCTAGCAATAGCATCCATGCTAGAAACGGGCCATAGCAGGCAGCAGCGGCAGTGCCAAGTGATCTTGGCACCGAGAAGCCCAACAGAGTAATCGTTTCTGCCTTTCCTGCATTTCTTGGGCAAAAAAAAATGTTCAGCAGCTCCACACACTGCTAGACATGGGAACCTGCTGCAGAGAAACCCTCATTAACAAGAGGTGTTTTCGCGCGCCCGAAAAATGTAATGCACATCCACGAATTTGTTTCCCCAGCTGGGTCTGAGGGAGCCTATACACCGCCAGACACCCCAGGAATCATGCCTGGAATCATATCAAAGATTGCGGTAAAAACACTCACAATAAGTCTACCGTGGTGAATTTCTATTGTTGTTATTAACGTGATTCGGGATAATTGTGAATATTCTCACGTGAGTGACTTGAAAAAGCTGTCTAGCCTGCTAACATACAGTCCTATTGATTTCCTTATTTATTTAGAATTCACCACAAGGGGGAGCCCGCATCTTTCCAGTCATTCCTAAATGCCTGTCACTATGGCTGAAGACTCGGACTCGGAAGGCGGCTTGCCCATTTTTCAATGAAAAGGATGTTCACTAAAAAAGATGTCCTATCTGTGCAATGAAAATATGTTTCTTAACTAAATGTAAGGTAAAGTGATTCCAGTAAGTTTAGTGCCACTTTAAGAGTTTTAAGCATATTCTGATGATGTTCATGATAATATCGTGAATCGCAATTTTTTTGCCAGGATAATTGTGACGTGTTCATATCGTCCCATGCCTACTCATAGCGGCGATCACGTCTTTAGTTCACTGTGTCACATCGCTAATTCAAAGCCTGAATATCTGTTGAATATCCAATCTCAACTTCCCGTCAATCTCATCTTCCTAACTTAAAAATCAATGTTCAAACTGCATTAGCTACTATTGAGATGTTAGATTTTGTTTTCAATACACCACCACAGCAGCCAATCCTGTTATACATTTCACTTTCAGTTTTGATGTTGGGATGGTCCATGCAGGCGGTCATTATTTTAAAACTTACCCAGGCCAGCTGCTAGACGGTGGTGAATAAACCTAGTTTATATAGCGTCTCAACAACAATGCGTGACTGCGCAACGACAGACCCACCTAACTCACCCCCAGACCCAACTAACTAACCCACAGACCCAGATTAGATAACTGACCCCCAGACCACCTAACTGACTCCAGACCGCAGCGCTACATAAGCTGCTGCAGGGAAGCCGATCTTCTTCCAATAGGTTCCAGCGACTCCTCCTCCTCCTGTGTATATTTATCTCCCTCATCATCTCCATATGATTCACTTGATTATTCCAAATCATGCCAGGTGATTATTCAGAGAGCTCTGAACAGCTGCTCCAGCTGGCCCAACCGAGGACGCCAGAAGACACCACTCAGCATTGTGGGTAATACGGACACATGTGGCCAGATAGGATATGGTATATTGGTTGAACTCTAGAGGAATCCTCATTGAGTCCATTAATCCATAACTGTAATCACGAAACACACACCTGAGAGCTGCCATTTAGTCAACAGAACTGCAATGTGATGGTGACTTTATTGGACAGGTGTATTTTGTGATGTGCTCAATAAATAATTTCAATGTTGACTTCCTGAATAGTTGGTCAATAGTGACTCAGAGGTTTAAGATGTGTCAAAATGTGTGTGTGTGTGTGTGTGTGTGTGTGTGTGTGTGTGTGTGTGTGTGTGTGTGTGTGTGTGTGTGTGTGTGTGTGTGTGTGTGTGTGTGTGTGTCCTCCAGGCATGTGCTGAGACAGCTTGGCATGTTCTGACAGACAGTCCAGTCAGGATGACGAGGCCTGGTGCTTGACACGCTAACTTTGCAGCACTATCCTTGTGCTGTCAAACCTGCGTGGCTAACCTCTACACAGTGCTACACTTGCAGTGTTAAACATCAAAACATTAACAATGTTAATATCAAAACGCTTAGCTCACGGTGCTAAGCCCACAATGCTAACATCACAGTACTAACCATACAGTACAAACCAGCTCACAGTGCTAAGCTCAAAGCCCTAAGCTACAATACTTCCCACATCCACTAATTGGCCTCTGCCATCATGGCACAAAGCTTAATTGACAATCAATTTGTATTATAATTAGATTATGAATTAATAGTTTGCAGTACTACACACATGTAACATCATCAACAGACCATGGAAAAATACAATACACATAAAATAAACACACACATATATATATATAGAGAGAGAGAGAGAGAGAGAGAGAGAGAGAGAGAGAGAGAGAGAGAGAGAGAGAGAGAGAGAGAGAGAGAGAGAGAGAGAGAGAGAGAGAGAGAGAGAGATGGGTAATGTAGTTCCACAGAGGGGGGTTTCTGTCAGCACCAGTTCCTGAGCTGACAGAAACCTTTTACACTAGACATGAAGAACAGCTGACTCAGCAGATCTGGGGCCTGATGACCCATCAGCTATTCCTAAACCTGTTCTGACCATCCTCTGGCCTCCGAAGTCACATTTGATCTCAAGATCTTCATTTGTGTTCAGTTTGTGTTTAATTTGTAGTACAACTGTAGAAGTTGTACAATACTTCGATCAATGTTATTTTTTTAAAGGAAGAACTGTGTATGATTTTCTATATTTCATATCCAACTGCAAGAGTGCCAAAAGCCACCCAGTACAACTACAGTCTTCTACTGGTGGACACTGGGAGCTGCTCACTACAGCCAGTACAATATTTCACAAATGTATGTAATGTGATATAATTGTATATTTGTGTGTATGTAAATAGAATTGTCAGTAAAATGATGTCAACACACACAAATGGCAAACGACCATAGCCATGGCCACACACACACACACACACACACACACACTTCCCTTTTCCCCTCACGACAATTGTGTGGGGAGCTGCGATTTTTTTCCTGTCTCGGTTTTGTGGAAATGGGTCATTTCCACGTGTTGGCCATGGCCCAGTGGTCAACCATCCCTTTCCTGACTACAGCAGGACCACCGTCCCAGGACACACACTGGACACACCTTGAAACACCAGCGCACCAATAAAACAATCAAACAATCACTTCACAAGACCTGCCAATAAATAAGCCATCATCAACCAATCAAGATGTTAACGACAACAGTGAGTTATTAATGTGGACTAGCGCAGTGTTTCAGAGCTGCGACTTCTTCTGAATGTCGACCCTGCGGAGCCATGCTTGGTTTCTTTAGTATCGCCATGACAACAGTGTGTACTACTGCCCTTTGGAAACAATACACCCACACAAGGCGATGTGAGTTACAACTGTCTCCTGTTGGCACGCTGCATTTGGTTTAAAGGTTAAACGTATTTAAGTTTAGGTTTCTTGCTCAGGTCGTTGTTTTGCTCAAACCGACGCAGGACAAGTGCAACAAAGAGAGAGAGAAAGCGGAGATGGAAAAGCGATTGCAGAGATGCGCTGATTCACATACCTCTTTGACAAAGAGCAGGCTAAAGTATTCCAGTATATGTTACATGATCTTGTAATGTCCTCCTCATTCCCCAGGTATAGACATGTTACACCACAACACGCTCGGTTAATATTAAACTGTGTTTTAGTTTGGGTTTTTCTATCGGTCCTTGGCGCCCAAGAAAGTTATCCACTATTAGTATGAAACTATAGTGGGCATGTGAGAAATAGCGTCTAGTAGTCCAACTATTATCTCCGCCCACTTTCCCCCTCATTCATTTTGGTGGCTGTTAAGATCCCAGGGTCTGAGGGTGCAGTGGGCGGGACCTCTCGGTTCCCAGCCAATCACTGGCCAGAACGCACAGTGAGCGGCACCTCAGTCCCAGAGCTAGCTCTGCTCAGTCCGCTAGCGACCGATCGCTGATTGGTCGGTGACGGAGGGAGGAACCCGCCCACTGTACGTTCGGACAGTTGCATCTACTTCCGACAACTTTTTGGGGGGGCTTTTACTTTGTAGCCTGCTTAGTTTCTTGGGTCGCACATTCAAAAATGACACATACGAAACATGCGTGGGTCCACATTGACGTGTGTGTGTGTGTGTGTGTGTGTGTGTGTGTGTGTGTGTGTGTGTGTGTGTGTGTGTGTGTGTGTGTGTGTGTGTGTGTGTGTGTGTGTGTGTGTGTGTGTGTGTGTGTGTGTGTTTTAAATGTTTTATTTGAATTCACAAATGACATACATTTCCGTTGGAAGTCATCTGCAGCCCCCTAACAATACTGAATATAAGCGCTATAGTCCTATACACCTATAGCCTATGTTGAGGATGCATGTGTCAAGGCTGCTACTTCATCAGCTTGGCGTTATATAGTCCTACATAGTTCATGTATGTAACACTAATGCGATCATGCCTGACAATGTACAAACCCTTGTATAGTTTAACTTTACATCCATTGGCGATTTGTGCAATGGTGTCCATATGCTGCTTAGCCTCTGAATGCATAATGTGTAGAGAATGGGTTTCTGGATACTATGATATAAATGTTGAGCCTTGTTGGCAGTACCTGAATTCACACACACACACACACACACACACACACACACACACAGATACGGACAAACACACAAAAACACACACATACACCCTTTGAATGGGATTTTTTTCACTATTTGTATTGTATCTATAATTTTTGTTGATTACTATATATATATATATATATATATATATATATATACTGTATATACTAGACGCATTTCACTCACTACTAGCTGACGGATGGCTGTGGAATTTATAACAAATTACAATGACAAGGATTTTTGTCTACCATCTAATAGAAAGATTTGGGGAACAGTCATAGTATTTACTTTGTAACTGGCGACATTATTAAAGCATTATTGTGTAGAATATTGAATGGATTTTGTATTTTTACACCTGACTCTAGGCTATTGTGTACATGTTGTCTTTTCTCTTTCAACCGCACCGCTAAACGCAATGCGTTGTCCTCCATTGTGAACCTAATATCACTCCTGAAGGATGAGAGGGGGCAAGGCTATATACGTTTTTTGTACTTCACAGAATTATTATTAGCCTACTATCATATAATTTGTCTATAATACACTTTTTCGTTCTACATGCCACAGCTTTCTGTTAGCTATAAGTGAAAATGCTCTGTGAGAATATCTGTTTGGGTTGACTGCTGCCTCTCTATGGGCCAGTTAAGATTAACCGCTCCCGGCTGACCCATCATCTCTTCCCTGACTCCCCATAGTCTCCAGTGGTTCAACAGTGGACGACAATGAAAGACAGGATAATGCAAGAGGACCAGCCACTGGGCCTGGGCCTATTACCTGCCATGGTCTAACCACTCCACCATGAACTCAAGTGTATTGATCATGCTGATTGCTGGATTACCGCATGGAAAATTTACCGGGATTTTTTCCCCCTCCATAATCTCCATAGAAATGGAATGGCTCAAAAGCAATATGTGTCCATATGACTGGACGAGGTCATGGACCACACCACTGGACGAGGTCATGGACCACACCACTGGACGAGGTCATGGACCACACCACTGGACGAGGTCATGGACCACACCACTGGACGAGGTCATGGACCACACCACTGGACGAGGTCATGGACCACATCACTGGATGAGGTCATGGACCACACCACTGTCAGTACAGTGAAAGGGGAAAACACATTCTGAACACACAATGAATTTGTATGAATTATAATTTGTGTAAATAAATCAATGGTGTACATTCAATGATTGACATTGCATGCAGTGTTTGTTTATAACACGCCTAATGTTATTTACAGTCATTTAGATTTTAGCTGCATGAATTTTGTAACAAATGTCTCTCTTTTTCTTAATAGGAACTAACCCAACAATTCTGGGTGAAAAACATGGCAGGAGAGCAAAATGAACCATGCGTCTTGGGTTAATGTAGTTAATATAGGCCAGTACTAACCCAACGTCCTGTTGGGTCAAACACCTGCTCACTCAATGAAATAAGGACTTGGTTAAACATGACATCTTTTGAAGTTGTTAATGGTCAATTCGACCCAGAAGACGTCACGTGCGTTTCTGGCTCCCTCTCCTCGATGGCCGCCGTGAAATGTGAGGAAGTGGGACTGCATCTCAAAGCACCTGGCAGAGGAACTGAGCAGCACGTCTTAATCCTCTTACCTCCCAGGGACCGGGGAGTCGACTCGTCGGATTAGTTCCTGCCGGGTGCAGGGACGGACGGATGAAAGGGATTTCCCTCCACATAAATCCAGGTCCAGGTCCAGACACTTTTCTCCAGTAAGGAATGGGAAAAACGTCACATTTTAAAGACCTATGCAGTCTGGTCAAAACACAGCAGCCATTACACAACCCTAGGTCAAATAAGGCTTTCGTTTGCTGTCGCAATCATTTCAATTGACACATTTTTTACAATTAAATGAGTTTAAGTCAAGTCGACATTACGTCATGCCTGTGGAGTCTGTCCAGGTAAATTGTTGCCATTTTTTTTGCTAACCTCCCTCTTCTTGTTTAGTGCGTGCAGTGACACATGACCCCCAGCAGAGGCCAGCATGGGGCTGCCTGTAAAACACAGCATATAAAACCAGCGAGGCTCTACATTTATGGGGTAACTATTTATTAGGACGACAGACCCGAGTATAATCCCACTAAGCCTTTTGAAAATAGGTTTTAAATCACCATTTTGGTACTATTTGGGTGTGATAATATCAAACATACGTAGGGTCTATATTTGGGTGTAAATGGAAGGAGGAAACACTCGGAGTATAATTATATTATGCTGTGCAGTATATAGACTAGTAGAAAGCTATCTCAATATGAGAGTTAATGAATGGCATACTTACATACTTTGGTTTCTTATTTTACAGTTAATGTTACTAATTATCTGATGTGCATAGACTAATACCGGTACAGTTAACATTTTGAGTTTCACAACAATCCTGTTTTAATGTGTTATGTATCTGTATATACATGTGGTAGGTGATTCATTGTTCTTCAAATAGGCTAGTTGACCTTTTCCTGAAAAGGACAAATATACAGCTTTAATTAGAACCAGTGCATCTATTGTAAAGAACAAAACATTACTTGGAACAAGGCTGGCTATGCATTTGTTATATTCTTTCACATGAACTACTATGAAAAATATACATTATTGATTTAAATGAATGGTACCTAATGTAAAATATCATATAGAAGCATATTATCCATACTAAACATTATGTATATGCAATTCACGAGGGGGGGCCAGTGTGTGTGTGTGTGTGTGTGTGTGTGTGTGTGTGTGTGTGTGTGCGCGCGCTTGGCCCCCCTGCTGACCCCTTGGTGGCGCCGCTTCCTGCGATATCCTCATGACGACGTTACAAGGAACTCCAGCAGTGTAATTCAATGTATCCATGGTTCGTAGCAGACCTTGCTTTGTGGCTCTAGATCAGTGGTTCCCAACCTTTCAGGGGCCAAGGCACATCAGGATCCCAACCAGAAACTCTAGGCACACCAACTCAAAGTTGTAGGCTAATACTAGACAGACAAATGCATTATTCGTCCAAAATATGTATTGAATGCAGCAAGAACTTGTATTACGTGGAATAATGAATCAATAATGAAGCAAATCATAAATAGTACAAATTATTTTGCGAATAGGAACTTCTTCAGGTGCCACACTGGTTGGGAACCGCTGATCTGACCGCAGTAAAGCCAGTTTCTGGTTCTGATGTTGTGATGTTCTGCTAGCTGTCGGGAGCCCCGAGCGGACCCAGGTAGCAGAGGAAGTGGGAGTGGCAGTAGACCAGGGGCTTGTTGGGGCAGGACTGGACCTGCTCGGGCTTGTGGGAGCTGAAGGGGTTGGGTCCGCTGGCCAAGATGTTCATCTCCAGCTGCTGGAGGATCGGGAGAGACGCCTGCAGCTCCGCTTCACTGGGGGGACAACAAGACACGCTGAGCCGGGGGTGGCTCTGTGTGGTGTAGCATGGTGGGTTGTGGTGTGGTGTAGCGTGTGCTGGTGTATTATGGTATGTTATGGTGTAGCGTGTGGTGCTGTATTATGTTATGGTGTGTTGTGGTGTAGCATGTGGTGCTGTATTATAACATGTTATAGTTTGATGTGTTGTGGCGTGCTGGGTCTAACCTGAACACGGTGAAGAAGGCAGGGATGTTGTAATCCCTCAGGAGTAGCAGAGTGGGCATCCAGCCTTCTAGAAGACCCTGGTTGGCATGGAAACCTGGACCCAACACACAGTAGAAGAGTTGGTTAAAGGTTGTGTTGTGCAGCCGCTGTGGGTCTCTGCGCCAGGGCTTGCGTTTATGGTTCTGCGTCCTGACGTGTAGTTATACTTTCAGAGAGGTTTAGGCAAGCTACGATGGTGGTCACTTTTAGCTAGGCAGGTAACATAGAAACCCACGGCAGTTGTTCGGCACAGAAGTATAATCGAATCATCTATTTGTCAGTGTGGAGGGGCGTGGTGCATCAGCTGCAGGAGAGAGGTGTGGAGAGGGCTCAGGAGAGCAGCGCCAGGTGAGAGTGATTGGCACACCTGCATCCTGTGGAGCTAATCACTCTCTCCTTTTTAACACAGTAGCGTGCTGGACCTGGGGAAGAAGACCGGACGCAACATCTAGAGACACACAAGGCTGTCGGCAGCGAGACCGAGATAGGCCTGCGAACGACACCAAACGATGTGTGATAGTGTTGTGATCTAAAATAAAGCAACTCAAACGTCATCGCTCTCTGATTGATTCTGCTGAAGAACCCACCGTGGCATCAGACCACGCCACATGCAGCAATCCCCAGGTCTGACTAATTACGATTCAGTCATGGAGCAGATGGGTTTTATCCAAAGCAACTTGAAAACAGTGAATACAGAGACATGTCATTCAGGTAGGGGTTAGTTAGGGTATCTTGCTCGAGGATGCATACAGGTTAGACTGCGGACAAGGGGATCGAACCAGGAACCTTTCGAGTGGAACACCCTATCCTGCCCATAATTGACAGTGGAAGTTTGAATGTGTGTCCTGCGGCAGAGGGCTAAAGTCTGGGGATGGACTCCGCGCTGGACAGCGGACCGGAGCCGGGTGGTCATATGTCGTGTGTGATGTAATGTAGACGGGCGATGAGCAGGTTCTATGTGTTGACAGCAGTTAGCCCCCCTGTGGTGGTGGGGCTAACGCTAGGTTAGCGCTTAGAAATAGCTGACCCCAACAACAAGCACTGAGGATTAGTCCGTGTCTATATGTGTGTTGGTGCCAGTGGCCCAGAGAGAGTGTGTGTGTGTGTGTGTGTGTGTGTGTGTTTGTAAGGTAAAGAAACTTTAATGTCCCCGAGGGGCAATTGGTTTTTACAGCCAGCAGTACAAATATGCCATACAACATCCTACAAGACATACACATCAAAACATTTAAGACACATACAGATACAAATAAATAAACAAGGCAGTCTTAAATATAAGTATAAATAGTAGTTTGAAGTCCTAATGTAAAAAAAAAAGTAAAAGTGTGACTAATTGTTAAAGCTATTTGTTAATCAGGGAAATGGCAGTGGGGACAAATTAATTGTTAAACCTTTTTGTCCTACACCTTGGCATTGTATCCCTCCGCCCTGAGGGGAGGAGTCTAAACTCCTACACCTTGGCATTGTATAGCTCTAAACTGTATAGTCCAAACTCCCCGAACGGGGGGTGGCTGGGGTCCGCAACAACTGAGTGAGCTTTCCTGGTCGTTCTGGTGTTAAAAATATGGTGGAGGTCAGTAAAATTGGTGCGAGCAATCTTACTGCATACTTTAACAATGCTCTCCAGTCTGTTTTTGTTCTTCATAGACAATGACCCAAACCAGCTAATAAAAGAAAAGGTTAAAACAGACTCAATAAACCAGGTGTAGAACATTCTCATAAAAGTAGAGTCAATGTTAAAGTTCCTCAGTTTCCTAAAAAAGTGCATGCGCTGGTGGGCTTTGGAACATACAGCGTCGCATTGTGACTCAACATTTCATTTACTGTCCATTTGCATCCCTAAGTATTTGTATTCCTCAACCCTTTCAACAGACTGCCCATTTATGACTGCAGGGGGAAGAGGGGGGCGCTGTTTCCTAAAGTCAATTATCATTTCCTTTGTCACATTTATGTTTAAAAAGGAGTCATTGCACCATGTGCTGAAATCACTCACCACTGGCCCATGGTCAATGTCATTGTCCTTAAGTAAAGAGACAATGACAGTCGTCCGCAAATTTCAGCACATGTCTGCCCTCATGGTGAGATTGACATTCATTAGTGTATAAAACAAACAGGAGTGGAGAGGACACACCCCTGGGGTGATCCAGTGAAGACAATAGGGCATCAGAGAAAACATTATTAACTTTCCCCCTTTGAGATCTGGAAGTTAAAAAGTCAACCAGCCATGCTATTAGCCCTGAATTAATGTTGTGAATCTTTGCAAGCCTATCTGCTAAAATATGAGGTTGTATACAATTAAAAGCCGAAGAGAAATCAACAAAAATGAGTCTTGCAAAGTGATTTAGGACCGTGTTAAGAAGACACCCCTCCCTGCCCTATAGGCAAACTGAAGGGGGTCAAATCTATCCTGCGTGATACGTAGCACTTCTTGTTTAACAATCTTCTCAAATACTTTCATAATGAGTGACGTTAGGGCCACGGGTCTAGAGTCATTAAGTGACTTAGGTGCTTTGGTCTTAGGTACAGGCACAATAACTGACTCTTTCCAGAGATCTGGGACCTGATGCAATTGAAGGGACTTCAATATCAGACAGTGGCTCTGCGCAGCTTTTAATGAGCCTCCCCCTACCCCATATCCTACCCCCTCCCCCCTATCCTATCAGGACCAGGACTCTTCCTTTCCTTCACTCCTCTAAGGAATTTACAAACGTGTTCCTTGTCAACAACAATGCCAGTCTCATATTGTTGTTCTGTGCACATATTACTGTACTCACATAGTTCTTTAGAGAAGTCATAAGTATTAAATCGATTATAGAAGATGTTTAATTCATTAGCCAATTCCGGGTCGGACTTGCCATTTAGAGAGACAGGAGTTTTTTTGGACTGTAAGCCCATCATACATTTCAGCCCATCCCAGGCTGGGCGTGACGTGCCACTGCTTAGGAGAGATTCAACCTTGTCTTTGTAATTTAGCTTAGCTAATTTAAGTTCTCTCCTTACTTATGTGTGCAACTCCTTACAAAGAGTAACATCCTGGAAACTGATGTTTCTCTGGTTAATGATATTTTTAACTGATTTGGACACCCACGGTTTGTTATTAGGAAAAATAGAAATAGCTTTCATGGGAATTATCAAGTTTTCACAATATTTGATATATGCGGAAACAGTCACAGTCAGTTCATTCAAGCCTGGACATGCATTGTGCGTGTGCATGTCTGTATATACATGTGTCTGTACGCGTGAGCCTGGTGTGGGTTGGGGGCATGACAGCTGTAATGGTGATCGAACATTTAACAAGATATCACCTGTCAGTGTTAACGAGTCCACTGCCCCCCCTCGCCCCGACACAGGGGACACTCTCCGGCAGATACTCTTTAGGTATCTCTTAAAATATCTCATAAATATTATATCTCTTAATATATATCCTAAATGTTATAACTCTGTTATGTGCTGTTTCTAGCAGTCATACTAATGAGTTCTCTGGTTTAGGATCGTCTCTCTAAGCAAAGCAGGCCTCGAATCAATGTGACAAAAGGTTGAATCACTCGGAGAGATTCAAAGTTTATTCAGATACCTAAAGCTTATATACAGTTCTGTACATGATGGTCACACCCACAACAGACTGTGACGAATGGATAACTGCACATATGTATCAACAGACTGTAATATCCTCACATAGCCACAAAGGAATAGAAATAAATATACAAGTTGTATTAACTGCACCTGAACACTAGATGGCGGCACACATAATACACTGGGGGCGGGCGCTCAACACTAGCCAATCAGAGCATATTATGCGTCATAGAGGCCACGCCTGCCCAGATACTACCAAACTACAGATCCGGGGGGAAGGCAGAAACCCTACAGGCAGCGTATCTGGACAGATACCCAGCTAAGGGGAGCTCCACGCGCGTGAATTTTACAATACCCCTCCATTTGTTTCGTAGATTAATATAACTAAAGCTAAACAAATAAAGTGAGTTAAAGCGATCCTGTGTCGGCAGCCTCCTTCCTCAAAGAACACACTACAAGACAGATCCAGACAGTTAAAGACACTACAAAAAGATGAGTCAGGAACTGGTCTTTGACACAACCAGATAACAGGGAATGACCCTGTGAGGGATAAATCACAGGGTGTACTGCTGAGTTGGCTGAGTTGGTAACAGTACACTATCTGGGAAGGCACATTACACCAGAGAGTGAAAAACAATAGGTACAACAGGTCAAAACAGTTTTAACTGAGGTTTAAGGTCCATTTAGGCACAAGGCCCACAATATTAATATATCCTAACAATCTCGTAATATGTCTCCTAAATATTATATCTTAATATATCACCTAAATATTATATCTCATCATATATCTCCTAAATATTATATCTCATCATATATCTCCTAAATATTATATCTCTTCATATATCTCCTCAATATATTATATTTCTTCATATATCTCCTAAATATTATATTTCTTCATAGATTTTCCAAATATTATATTTCTTAATATATCTCCCACCCCCTCCACCCCACACACACTCTCTCTCTCTCTCTCTCTCTCTCTCTCTCTCTCTCTCTCTCTTTCTGGTAATGTCACTCTACCCTTGGCCAGACTGCCTGTCAGCTGCTCTCCTCCAGGGTTGTTAAGGAGGATTGTTTTCTGTATATTTAGCTTCGCTGGAGGCTAGGCTGATAGCTGAGACGCTCTGTTGATCCGAGCTGCACTGGCTAGCTCATCTTGTACTGGGCTAGCTCCCCCTCCTCAACTATGATTAACTGGCTGGAGTGAGATTTTTTAATTTTTTAATTTATTTTTTGATTTGAGTCTCGCGTGCACATACTGTATGTTTACATGTCAAAGGCAAGACAAAGTTCGCCCAAATTGCATAATTCAGTAATAGCAGTCTTACTGTTAAGAATACATAGTAGTATATGTATCAACAGGCTGTAATATCTACACATAGCCACTAGGGAATAGAAACAAATATATAAGCTGTATTAACTGCACCTGGCCACCAGATGGCAGCACACATAATACACTGGGGGCGGGCGCTCAACACTAACCAATCAGAGCATAGTATGCGTCATAGAGGCCACGCCTACCCAGGTACTACCAAACCACACATCCGGGGGAAGGGGAGAAACCCCCAGGCAGCGTATCTGTTAAGATATCCAGCTAAGGGTAGTTATGTGCTTTTATCTGGCAGCATTTGAGCCTCCTTTACAGGAGAGCAGGAAGGAGTCCCAGACTGTGCTACAGGTACCGCAGACTTACCATACCTCTTGGGTATCAGGTGTCACTCCAATAGGAGCGTGGCTACTTCTTGGGCTGAGAGGTGAACACATCATCATAGTCCACACACTTGGCATGTTGTAGCACTGGGTCATTCAGTAAGTAAGTTCCCAGCTGCAGCAAGGATCTTCTTGCCTGAGTCTGGTGAGACATCCCAGGCTTCAAGAAGTCTGTTCAAGGTGGTCCTTGTTGTAAAGCCAATGGCAAGATGTGGATCTGTTTATGTCATTGAGTAATGTGGATGGTATTGGGGTATAAATGTATGCAATACACTTGCAGCAGTGTAGTGTCACTCACTCAGTGGCAGATATTTTTTCCATAAATATAAGCAAATAAATAAGTGATAGGACAAGGTATTGTATTGTACTGAAATCTCAATTGAATTGGATACGACTGGATATAATATACCAGAGGTGATTGTCGTACTATGGATCGGGCAGCAGATCGGGTAGCCACACACTGCTGACCAGCATGGATCGGGTAGCCACACACTGCTGACCAGCATGGATCGGGTAGCCACACACTGCTGACCAGCATGGTTGTAAGCTTCTTGGCTCCTTTGAAACCTGGAAAAAATATTTGACCCCACTCCCATCCCTAGGCTCCACTTTACTGATTGTCTGATATTGTGATTCCTAGGAGCATATCTACGCAGCTTGTGATTTCCTCATTGACGGCAGAGCAAGGTGTGTCTACGTACCGGGGTGAAAGCCGACCACCAGGTCCGGTCTGGCCGCCTCCTCCGTCTCCACCAGCTCCTCCCAGAACTGGTGGTAGAGGCCCTTGTAGGCGCTGAGGTAGACCCTCCGCTTGGGGCCGAACGCCGTGAGAGGGGGCCTCACGATGGGGCCTTCCACCACCTCCGGCCCCACCAGGACCACCTCCACACCCTGGTGTCCGGGGAAGGCGCGATTCAGCTCGTCGTAGTCCGACAGACGGGCCCCCATGGTCTCGTTGAGGGAGGCCCCCACCAGGTGAATGGTCAGGGGCTTGGTGCGGGGGTCCAGGCCGAAGCATTGCACGGCAGCCCCCATGGTCAGGACCCGGGAGAGGAACTCGCTCTGGACGCGCCACACGGAGTCCCGCAGGTCACTGGCATCGGGCCGCTGCCGGCCTGCACTGCTCCACAGGGTCTCCATGTTGACAGAGGTGAGGACGGCCTCCAGGCGAGCGGCCAGTTCTCCCTGCATGGCCAGCCAGTCCTCCCAGTTCCTCACCTCTGCTGCCGGCTTGGTCCACTGCTCCTCGGTGGGGAGAGGGAGATCACCTGTGTGAATAGGACCTAGTTGAGACCAGCGATGGACCAAGCAATAACATATTCTTTGTGACTATGTACATTATATATACAGTATATATACATATATATACAGTATATACTGTGTATATATATATATATATATATATATATATATAGCAAGATACACTCTTGGTTGTATCTTCTGATACGTGCTTATGTGTTTCAGGAGAGCACTGATTGACAAACATCATGTCATCAACACATCAACATGTTGTTCCTTTGACCCTATTACCATTTACTATTTTGTCGTTTAACACCTTTATCCTTTAAAGGTCAGTAAGGAGCAGGTAAGGGTGGTTAGGGCATCTTGCTCAAGGAGGCCTTACACCTACCTAACCACTACTATCCGGCCCCCCGCCCCGCTGGCCCTGAGGTGATAGATGAGGGTCAGGTCAGAGGTGAAGGGTCATTCGGGGGGGCATGTCTCTCACCTGTGAACATCAGCCATTCTACCAGTCGGTCGATGGCCACCAGGCGAAGCTTCTTGCAGGCCTTCTTGTGGCCGGGCCAGTCATCCTTCTGACACGCCTTGTTGCAGTAGTACACATTTAGACACCTGGGAGAGAGAGGGAGGGAGGGGGAGAGAGAAGGAGGGAGAGAGAGAAGGAAAGAGGGACACGGAGAGGTAGAGATAGGGAGGGAGAAGGAGAAAGAGAGAGAAAGCAAAAAAGATGGTGAGAGACAGAGAAATCGAATATTGAATCAGATCTTTGCCATCCTTTTAATTTCAGTCCATGATTGTAATTTCAGGCCAATCGCATGATAGAAACGTCATCAACGCTCGCTGTGAATTATTCTTCTTCTTTGCATTTACTGCCCCCTACCATACCGTATGTATATACGGTATGACATCACACAGACTTTCTATGAAGGGAGCTGGCAGGGAAAGTCTGTTTAATCTCCAGTCCAACCATTTGCATTCTCACAAACAGCAACTCCAGGTAATGTCTAGATAAGTTCAGGGTTGCAGTCCATGTGTGAAAGGGACTTCTATCTAGTTTCTACTCTCGTAAAGGAGATTCATTTGCAGGCTTGCAAATGAACTCGTGAACACTCGAACCACTCAACCGCCCACCGCCGCTGGCCAAATGCAATGACTCATCGCTTTCAAAGTAAGAGTTAATGGGCAAAATGAACAAGCAAATTAAACGAGCGGGCTGAATGGTGACCTGTGAGTCGGGGCTAAGATATAACTCTTGAGCTTCTGTGGTGCGAGTCACGTACCGCCGCTGCGAGCTGGGAGGTCTTGTTTGCGCCAAGATAAAAATAGAGGATTACGCTATCCCTCCCTCTGTCTTCCTATGTGACCTTCTCAGTTAGTGACTTATCACTTGACCGGTGTGTGTGTGTGTGTGTGTGTGTGAACAGCTGACTTAGCCTGACTATTTTGTTGTTGTGTTTCTGTGGGGCACGAAAGTCTAGTCTCTAGACTCTGTTAGAGTGATCCACTCCCAGCTGAATGGTTCTGGGTTCAAACCCAATGTCCACAGCCTGACCTGTAGGCACCCTAGATGCCCTCTCCCCTACCTGCTCACCATGTATCTAGAAAATAAATCACTAACTGCAAAATAGTACATGGTATTGAGTGCATCGGTGGCAGCGAGGTTTTAAAAAGTGGTGGGGGCGAGTCTTGTTTTTATTTACAGTCTGGTTGGTCGACGCGCGCTTATGACGCTTCCAGTGACGACACTCGTCGGCCAATCAGTGGAAGGCAGTCGGCTGACGTCACGTTTTAGTATCGCTTCGGCCTGCTTGGAACCAGGGCTGAGGCGACACCAAAATAGTACCTGATACCAGGTACTAGTGCTAGTGGAAACACGCAAATACCGTGTCGTGCCGAGCTAGTGGAAATGCGCCAATTGATAAATTAGATAAATCATGGGCTTCTTTCTAAAGATTAAGGTTTGGCATATGCTATGCGACATACTTAAAATGCCATCAAGTTGAGAATCGCTGAGTGCATTAGTAACTTTATACGGTGGTATGCATATAGCATGGCATGATCTGTGGGTATTTGCTATCCGACAGGCGTTCCCAAAATGTTTCATGCTGTGACACATTATCTCACTCGAAGAGTGAGCTAATAATAAAACATGCACCGTATGTATACGGTGCATCAATACAGTACTCCTCTTTTCAGTCTTTGAATTATACTAATGATCAATATCAGTGTTGTTTTTTTTCTCTTATTTGGATAGTAATAGTAATTTGGGCACTACAGTTATAGTTATGTCAGTGATGTTATCTGCAAACATGGTTGGTACATTCATGAGAAAACTACACAGGACGCTATCCAAGACCCGCCTGCTGTTGTTTTTACTGAGGCTCAATCATGACATCGACACCTTTTCAAACAGTTGCGACGACATTTGACAGCAAATAGGCGACCTTACTCTTGAGAGCACGCTGCAAGCTGTCAGCTGTCTAGGTGATTACAACTGATGGGATAGCCACAATTTTCTTGTACATTATATTTTGTTGTTTCATCACATCATTAGTATGTTTGAAAACATGGAAAATGGGAATACTGTATTGAAGAACAATACAGAGAAATGTTCATGATCTCAGTTGTCTAACATTCTTGATGAGAATGTACTGCTTATTTTACTGCACAACATATTTGATGGGTCCTGGACCAAAAGTATCTGGTGGGTCACATCATGACAGAGCTTGGGAACCTCTGGTCTAGTGGTCAGGGTGTTAGACTCCCAGCCAAATGGTTCTGGGTTAAAATCCCAGTATCTACAGTAATCAACCTCAAGCAAGATGCCCTCACTCCTTCATGATGGCAGGTATCTAAAAACAAGTCATTTTATGTTTCTGGCTTTGGATTTAATTTCAAGAGTCAATAGTAAAAAGTTCTCAACACTATAGGGTAGAAAAACCCTGCCCCGAACCGGCAGACCTACTTGACGCAGCGTTTTAGGGTGTCTGTGCCGGACAGGTTCTGGGGCAGTTTGCTGCAGCCGGTGCAGAACTTAAAGGTCTCCTCCATCTTCTGGAACATCTCCTTGTAGTTCCTGAAGGAGATTCCTTTGGTCTTCCCCTCAACAGCAGCCCTGCATGAGGCCAGAAAGACAATCATGAATGCTGCCTCAATAAAGATTTTTATTATTCATCAAAAAAGCAGTTCTTTATATCTCAATGAAGGCAGAAGAGAGGTCCTGAAGTCCTGATAGAGCAGTTGTTATGATTGGTCAAATCGGAAACGGTATTTTGATTGGTCAGATCCTTGATTGATCAGATTCTGATGTTCTTATTGGCCTACTTTGAGAAGATGTTGGTAGGTCCTCTAAAGGGTTTTCCAATTGGTCTGTTGTGAAACAGGGTTTTCCGATTGGCCAGCTCTGAGAAGGTGTTTGAATTGGTTAGTTCTGAAAGGTGTTCTGACCAGCCTATTGTGTTTCGATTGGTCAGATCTGATCTTGTACCTGTACTCTCCATAGTCCTTCAGGTTGAGTTTGTCCAGGATTACCCGGGAGAGCCCTGGAACATTTGACTCGAGCGAATTAAATCCCGTCTGGTTAGAGAAGACGCTGCCGGCGCCAGGAGCAAAGGATTGTGGGAGAGATGGGCTCTGCGTTGCCATGGTGGGTCGTTGCAGTGTTTCCACTATGGTCAGAGAAAACAGACATTTATTTTTGTAATCTTTAAGTTTTTACAATCCAACACAACTCAAAAAACTTTGTTAGATGCATGTCTTATGACCAAGTTTCCCTGGACTGCTTGAATACAACTGTAATTCTAACTTCATACTGTAATAACTATTTTAAAATCATCCATTTATTGGTTTTGGGAAGAGCAAAAGGCAAATAACCGTCAAATGGTTTCATTGAAGAAACACATCTAGGCACAAGTAGGCCTTCAGGATTCAGTACTGGAACTAAAATCAGACCATTGTCAATTCAAACTGAAACCTCAAGCCTAGTGTACGTGTGTGTTGCTGGGTTCTCCAGTTACGATGCAGGATGACTGCTGGATGGACGCATGTGAGGGTCTACCCAAAATGGGATGGTGATGAAACTCTAGCCATCCCCATTCCTAGGGTTACGACCCCAAGAAGGCACCATCTCACTGAGTCTTTTCACCACCCTCTGCTCCAATGCAATCTACAGTTCTACAACAAATATTCAGCTGTTTTTTTTTCAAAAAGAACTCATTACCTTCTAGGCGACCATAGTGTCTTTAATGTTGTTAGTGATTAGAAAACATTTTTTTCATCACTGGCATCCCGGACCATGAGAACGACAGTAGTTTAGCATGCAGATATCACACTGTCTGTCTGACCAGATCCATAGCACACAATTAATTTAACGTGCCTCTAGTCAAACTACACAAACAGTGAGATAGACAGACAGGTAAGCAGTCAGAGAAGCAGACAGATGGACAGGCAAGCCCACAGACAAAATAAAAAAGAGAAAAGAAAGTGAAAATATACAGAGAGGAAAAAACTAACAAATGGTACCTTTGGGTCCAGAAGACTTTGAGAATACTCCAATCTGCTATTGGCTTCAAATCAGGTCCTTTCAGTCTTTATCACTCCATCTCACTCTCCCGCTCTCTCTTTGGGTCACCCTCTCTCTGTCTTACTGTCTCTTTCTGTCTCTCTGCCACTACCTCCCCCCCCCCCCCCCCCGCTCTCACGCTCTCTCTCCCTCCCTTTTCCCCCCCTGGTGTGACGGAGTGAGGGAGGAGGTGTGGAGGAGGAGACTGTGGGGGTAACAGGGGTGTCTTGGGTCTGGCAAAGCCTTTGCTGAGGGGGAGGAGGGGGTAACTGTGACCACATACATAATCTAATGCCATAATGCATCATGGGAGAAACTGGCAGAGAACTTCTGTCATCGAACAAGGGGAAAATTCATCAAATACTTCCTTTAAAATTCGATTTCTGAACCTGAGCCTGAGATGTTGTTCTGTTGGTCTCCACTTCCCACAATGCAATGCTCCTAGTAAAAAAATCACAAATAAATCAATTACGTGGAAATATAGCTGCATAAGAAAATGTTAAATGACGACAATACATTTTAACTTTTAATTAAAAAACTTTATTTGGTCCAGGGGAACCTGAGAAAATCAAACATAGGGTTGTACACAGATTCATATGATCCCCCCCCATTCCCAGAAAAGATCAATAAAATAATCTATATTTATATATATATATATATATAACATTCTATTCCAAGTATCAGTGTCAAGTTTTCAATTGACTATTATTATTCAACGTCTTTTTTTTATCCCAGGGAAAAAGTAGTCCACGGTTTGCATCCCCCGTAGATTCAGGGGTTTATTGTCTGTTTTCTTTACAAGGAAAGAGAACCGAGGTTCACCGGGATGTCCACACGCCTGCTACTGCCTCCGCTCAACACCAGGGGGCGCCAGAGGAGGCAAGAAAACCTCCCCGTTAACACAAAACACATGGAAAAAAAATATTGACACCAGATGTTCAAAACAAGGTATGATCGAAACGTAGGATTAGAAAACTAAATAAAAAAAGAAATAAGCACATGTGTAGAATCACTTTGATTTTAGTATTTAATCACAGGTGTTTAGTTTGAAACATTTTTAATGACGAGCTCGTCTCTCTGGGCAAATCTTAGATTAGCCTAAAGCACCGAAACGAACACGCATAAAACTCATTACATTCCTTATATCTTCCATTAACCCACGGCAGCTTCAGTGTTCAACACAACAGAGCAATAGACAGGATCCACTAACCCAATCATATTATTTCCCCCTAAATCATCATTTATATATAAAATCATTTGTATAAATAAATTAAAAGCTGGGGCCAATGCACACAGGTTTAAACTGGCATTTATGGTCATTCATTCACAAACCAAACAGCCACAAAAGTCTTCTCTCTTAAAACGACAGTGGTGTTCGGTCTGAGGCAGGAAGTCACATTATTCCACAACACGTAACCGTCTTGCTCGACGAAAACACTTGAAATAAACCGAGGGCGCTGCCAGTACCGTAAAATAATCGCGCTAGCATAGCGAGGTCTCCGCATTTCAAGATAAGTTATGACCACGATAAGATTCAAGTCAATCTCAATCAACATTGACTACCTCCACCCCCCCCCATCCCCAATTTGACGGGAAATGTAATTCCAGCCTTCGTGGAATGAAGTGCGACTGTAGGTACTTGCATTGCGGTCTGTTGCCGTGGTGACAGTGAGGTGGGGCAAGGGAAGGTATCAAACTGTGTATGTGTGTGCTATGCAAGTGTGCTGTGTTTGTGTGTTGTGCGTGCATGCGTTCATATTTATGATCCGTGGGAATGTGTGTCTCAAACTCCTTGCTCTATGGGACAAATAACTTCTTATCAATTTCCCCACCCATGAAAGACTAAAAACAAACTGGAGGGGCCAAGTCACTAGTGGACTGGAGTTAGTATGATGTATGATGTTGGGCTGGTGGGTCTGTGTGGAGTGCAGCGCTGCGCTGCCCCCCCCCCCCTTGCTGGCAGGCTGGTGTCACTGCAGACAATGTTATACTGTCAGTTGTCAACATGTTTGGGCCTGCTCCGATGGGTTTGGTATTAAGCTAAGAGACAGACAGACACAGAGAGACAGAGTGAGAGAGAGAAAGAGAGGGAGAAAGAGAGAGACAAAGAGAGAGAGAGAGAGGGTATCTTGACCACACTGTAAAGATAATGGCTTTTTCTCGTGACCTGAAGTGAACTCTGGAAGAGGCAGGAAACTCGTTTGAAACAACAAACAAAAACAAACAGTAGACATGTTGAAGTACCATCGTTATACCTGTCTTTCATCGGCTGAAACCACCAATCTAGTGCAGTTTCTGGGACGGGGTGGGTGGGTTCAAGTGTCCAAGCGAGGATGCTGATTGGCTCGTTAGGCTCAGTAGTTAAAGCGCATCCTCAACAGTCCTCCAGCGGGGAATCCAGAGTGTGCGTCTCCCCCCGTGCACGCCCCTTGATCCACGTGCACGACCACAGGCACGTGCACTCAACAGTCTTGTGGGGATGTGGCGTAAAAGAAGTTACAAAATAATAATCATCTCCAACTTCCAGTAAATCCATGAAGTTGACCACCAACACGCCTCCCCGCCCATCCACTCTGCAAGACCTGGTGACCCCCCCAATGTGTGTGTGTGTGTAGATATGTGTGCATGGACATGTGTGTGTGTGTGAGGTGGGGGGTCGGAGGTCATTGAGCTCATTGGGTCAGGGGGGGTCATAGCGGACGAGGCCGGTGCAGGCCGTCGATGTCGGGGGTGAGCTGAGGGCTGTGGGTGGCTTTGGTGGGGGTCCAGTCGCCCAGAGAGGCCTGTGCCGCCTTGCGGTGCGCCAGGCGGTGTGTGATGGAGAAGCCTGCGTTGCCCTCCAGCTGGGACAGCACCACCAGCACCTGCCTGCAGGGGGAGACAGAGCAGCACTCCCTTTAATACAGTGTTTCACTGCCTGGGGGTCAGGACCACACTTGGGGTCACCTGCCATGCATAGGGAGTCATAAGTATGAGTACATGCAAGACAAAATAGTAGAAACAGGAGACATGAGAACCAGAAGTTAATGATACCAAAGATAGTAGATAAAAGATAATGCATTCAAAGCAGCGCCAATGGGGTGAGATCACTGGAAACAAGCAAACTTGTTTTTCGCTGATCTACAAGTCAGAAAAATGTCGATTTAGTGTCAAAATGTTCAGAACACCTTCAACTTGTAAGGGAAGGTCTGATATTTACCTCGATTTCATTGTGAAAGTAAAATAATAGCCACATACGACCAAAACCTCTACATCTCTCATTGGAGTGAATGGCACCTGTGCTCACTCTAGGTGGGGGGGGCAGTAAGCCCACCAATGCCATGCCTTGTGTATCTCATGACATGACAAATTACAGAAAGTGAGAAGGACCTGGTTAGTCTCCTTTTGAAATGATTAAATAGTGTCTAACAGGGAACCGCCGCTGCAGGAAAGCTGGCGGAAAGCTACTAGTGTCGTGGATAAACCACACTTTAACAAAATAAGAGAGATCAAGAATGTTATATTTGCACACTTTTTGTTTATCTCCTCCATGCACAAATCAATCACAACAATTTGGACCTTAAGATTAGGCACCCCACCAGCTGGACATACCACTACATTTTTAGACTCATCAGGTGGTTAAAATATCTTGCCGTGTAATCTGCTGTACAACTTTGGGGGACCATAGGGTCAAGTAAACAAGGTTCATACCACTGATGGCAGGATGTGTACGGGGGTGTTTAGGTGGTTTACGTCACCTGTCAGACCCTGACCAGTGACTGACTCTAGAAAACCTTAATATAGAGCTTCTGTGGAACATACCATCTCTTCTCCTCAGGTTAGTCCTGAGAGTCTAACCATATTGGGGGAGCTAAACATCTAAGGCAGGGGTCATCAACTAAATTTGTCCAAGGGCCAGAATTTTTCTCTGCAGACACTGTAAGGGCCAGATGCTCGTGAAAAAAAAAAACAAGCGCGCGATCGTAACACACCCCGGATCTACGACCGACAGGGGGATGGGTAGGGATGGGGATTGTTAATATTTATTGATATCGATACCTTTATCGATACTCCTTATCGATCCGAGTCTTTATCGATACCACTATCGATACTTTTCTATTATTTGGTGGAAAGACGACGCGACAATTTGTTTTCAACAGAACTGGTATTGCTTAACAAGTGAGCATAACAAAAACGTTTCTAGCCTTCAATAAACATGGCTAATGTAATAGGCCACTTCGAAATGACATACAACTAACAATAGAAAGAATATATCAGCAGCACCAAATGAAAAATAAGTCATAATGTATATGGGTCACACAAAAGGAAATAAAATATAATCTCATCATTTAACAGGGGTTTTTTGCAGAAAAATTAACATGTCTGCCTTGTCAGTCATGATCCTCCAGATTTTTAATATACTATACAACTGTATTGCTCATGTTTCTCGCCAAAATCTCAATTTCCCTTTTCTTTACATTACACTTGAACGCATCATGATAACCTAATAGTCGTTTTACTGAACCAACCTGAACACATTCAGACGCAGCACGTCTGAATCTTTATTTACTTTTCAATATAACTAGCTTGTATGCTGCCGATTACAACACGGATTTCACAATTGGATTACTATTTTTAACTAACGGGACAAGCAGGGGTGGACTGGCCATCGGGCGTACCGGGTGAGCCGATGCACATTTTTGGGCCGGTCCAGGACTGTCATAATTAGGGTTTTAATAATTGTATTTAACCGTATAACTGCACACAACTTTATTTAAAAGCAATCAAATGGAAAACACGTGTGTTTGTATTTTGGTGTCCGGTGCGTGTGGATGTGCGGCTCCTCCGGCGGAGCGGTTCATGTTAATAGCGGAGTCCGGGAGGGTTCACCTTCACGGCGTAGTTACGAGGGATGTGCGACTATCATCTTAAAAAATACTAAAGTGTTTTTTAAAGTTAGAAAGATATTAGATATTCAACCGATATTCACGCTCCGAATTACAACGATCAGACACGGGGAACTAAAGCCGCGATCACCGGTATGAGTCCCGTATGTCTAGCGGTGTCTACCTGCCCCCCCGTCGGTCGTAGGTCCGGGGTGGCTTACGATCGCGCCCCTCCCCCCCCCCCCCCCCCGTGACGCGACTCGAGGGACACACAATTACGTTACAGGACGAGACTCGATAGTGGTATCGATAAGCCCAAACGTTATTGATTTTCGGGTTTTGAAAAAAGTGGAACCGGGTCCTTGATGGAACCGGGTTTCGATCCCCATCCCTAGGGGTGGGGGGGATGCGCGCGATCGTAACCCACCCCGGATCTCACATACCCCCTGGAGTGCCTTCAAGTACCCCCATTTGAGAACCACTGCACTAGGCTATTCAGTAGTATTCTGGGGGCCGGATGGAAATCTCTGGCGGGCCGCATTTGGCCCGCGGGCCGCCAGTTGACGTTGACTGATCTAAGGTTTATATACAACAGTCACCCATTTCTGACTCTGTGATTTTCCACTCTTATTTTCATTCATATAGTATATAGGCAAGATAATGATTATACTTTCTTTAAATGTATAGTAAATGTCTCCCATACTAGCCGATACAGGTGACAGCTTAAACTGTTTTCAACTGTATCGGCTATACCAGGTGCGGACGTGTGAGCACATACGCTGGAGCCTTGTGCACGTAGGCAGAAAAATAGGATGGCACGGATGGTCTATTTTTCTAAAATATTGTCCGTAAAATGAATCCAAAATTTACTTTTAACACATTTGTAAACTTTGTCACCAAATGCTGTCAAACTCACTTGGATAGAAGTGTTGGACAGAAGAAATACAGAACTTTGAACCATTTGAAACCATGAGCATCTGCCGAGGCCATGTGTGTGTGTGTGTGTGTTTCTGTTGTGTTCAACTTCGAGTGTACACATTTGTGCCCGTGTGTGCCCGTGTGTGTGTGTGTGTGTGTGTGTACCTGTGTAGAGGTGGTACACTGTCGATGGTCTTGAGGCTGCAGCGCGTCGACACCACGTTGAAGCTGTCAGTACAGTCACATGACACGTGCAAGAAGTACTTGGGGTGGCGGTTCTCCACGACGACAATAAGCCCCGCCCATCCATGGGTCAGGTAGTAGCAGGTCATACCCTCGCGGCCCTGAGAACACACACACACAAATAAATGGTTACACTTGTATACACAAAAAACACAATATATATTTTCACACAAACTATACATATATAAATACACACATACATTTCAGTGGGTGAGTGAGAGGTGTTTGTATTTGTGTGTGCGCGTACCTCGTGCCTCTCCCCCTTGTTCTCGGTGAGCAGGATGATGGCGTCGGCCAGGGTGGTGGGCGTCACCTCCACCTGCTCCACCATCACCTGCCTGGAGCTGTACACAGCCAGGATGTGACACGGGTAGTCCTGGCCCGCCGGCCGCCACGCCCCCCCACCACCACTACTGCTGCTGCTGCTCACTGTAGGACTCGATACTGAACATACACACACACACATTTATATACACACACATATACACACACATATATATATATATATATATATATATATATATATATATATATATACATATATATATATATATATATATATATATATATATATATACATATATATATACATATACATATACATATACATATATACATATATATATATATATATACATATATATATATATATATATATATATATATATATATACATATATATATATATATACATACATACATACATATATTGTATATATACACACACACACACACACACACACAACACACACATACAGTATATACATACATATATACACACATATATACATATATATACATACACATATATATACACATATATATATATACATATATATTAATCAGTTATTGTAAAGTAAAAAAATAAAAACAAATGAATTAATGGAAAAAATATGACATAATCCCATAGCGTATATACACCGGAATTAACGAGGGTAAAATATCCACATAAACGTGACGCGGAGTCTGAGGTGCAGTGAAGGCATGTTCACTGGATCCACTGGTTGAACACATCGGGCGCCGTGTTCCCGAGCACAGCGAGTTTAAAACACACAATTAGCTACACCTCAAAACATTCTGGCTTGTAAACAATAAATTCAACTTCAAAGCACAGCAAACTGCCACGAGGTTGGCAGTTTGCTGTTCAAAACATGTTTACAGTGCATGATACACTTTTACTTCCCACACACATTTTGCCCAGACAGTTCTACCTGCGTTATACAACAAAACAAAAGAACACATTGACATGCTGTCAGAAAAGCCATCTCTTGCGCAGACAGTGGGACGTCTAGAGCTACAGAGCGCTACAGAGAGCTAAAGAGAGCTAAAGAGAGCTACAGAGCGCTACAGAGAGCTACAGAGAGCTACCTTACTGCTCATTTCATGACAGCAGACAGAGACAAAAAGCCCAGTCACACTTAGAGAGACTAATCGTTTCAAGTGGTCTGATTTTGTTTAGCACGGCAGTGCTGTGTGACTTAAGTTTGCCATATGCTGCTGATCTATGCATTCCTTGTTGAAGTTGTGTTTAAATGACAAAATTATATTTTATTTATTTTATGTTATAAAGCAGGCACTACTGTTTTCTTTGTTTCCATGTGCTGCTGGAAGCCAAGCTATTAATGTTTCACCCCTAGTATAAATATATGTGTACATATTTACGCATAATATACGTGTACATATTTATTACAAGTATATATATAAAATAAACCAATTGAGTTTTTAGTATTTCTATAAGGTTGTATGTTAGAGTATTAACAGCGGGGCCTAGGCAGGGGGTGGGCGGGGCCTCATTGGACTGGGCGGGGCCTCACCAGGGGTGGGCGGTCCTAGAGCAGCATTCATCTGCCAGTGGTTGAAGGCGCAGCAGACCACAGCGTACTCCCCTGGCTCCAGCATGACATCGCAGCCCACAAACTTCTTGACCGCGCGCTTGCTGTGGGCTAGCAGGCGGCCTAGCGTTAGCCTGTTAGCACCACCGAACGATGCGCGGAACACCATGATGCACAGGTCCAGCAGGTGGCTGTCAGCCGTGTCCGAGCGCCTGGAGAGAGGAGGGGGGGGGGGGTGTTAGCATGATATGTAGCTACTAGTGGAACATCTGGATGAGCAAACAATGTAGCATCTAGTTTAACAGAGGATGCAGAAGCAATTTAAACAGCTAGTTCAGCTGCTAGGCTGTGTATTTAGATTCAGAGAACTGTATAAATCTACAGGAAAATTGTTATTGTCATAGGTGCTCTGCTCAAGATAGCTGACGACAGCTGTATTGCAGTGCTCCTTACCTGTTGTTACAATAAAACTCTGATCACCTTCAACTCATCTCCGAGTCTTCTTCGATCCAGAAAATAATGACCTAACCTCCAGCCTTAATGTGTCGTTCCCCGAAATCAAATCAAATCAAGAGTAGCAGGACGGTGTACCTGCTGCCCTCCTGGAAGAGGGCCAACTCCAGGGCCGTCCTCTCCAGCACGGTGAGGGCGGTGACAGTGATGGGCCCGCTGGCGCGGCTCGGGAAGCAGCCCTGCAGCCTCACCTCCTGCCAGTCTGAATGGATCTTACAGATGTCCACAGAATCAAAATACCTGCAGCAGGACACCACAACAACAACATGTTTCATAATGACATTTACATGGAGTTACATTTAGTAGATGCTTTCATCCTAAAGCAACTCACAGGTGAGGCTGAGGACAATCAACACAAACAGGTCAAAAGAAAAACTGGTTATGAGGCATGTGTTATGTTGCAGAACCAGGTGGCACAAAACAGGCAAGTAGGGTTAGCAAGAACACGGCTTTACTTGAGAGCAGATTGTAAGCACAAGGGTCAGCATCCCTACACTCTCACCTTGGTATCCCTTTTGAAACTTTGTCCTAACACTCCAGCTGAGGCATGATCACTCGAGCTTTGAGCGCCAGCAGTAGCACAATAAAGGAGCGATGTGGAGTTGGGACCGATTGGGACAGCTGAGCTGCTTCAGTGTCATTAAAGGAGCCGTCGACTGTTGATGTTCAAACTTCGTAGCCAATCATGTTTGCTATATGTGGTCTTAGGGTGGTGTGATATGTAAATGTATGATCATCGCTAAACGGCTACCCTGGTGTATCCTCGGTCCCCAACACGATTCAGCGACCGGTCAAGCCTCTTGTCGAGCATTTGACAATTTGACAACAGTGGGTACAATGGAGATCGAGTAAAACATCCGATATGTAGCAGGAAGCGCAAGGTTTTTGGAATCCAGCCACCGATTCCACTTAAAGGGACACTAAGTAGTTTTTTCCCCCATCTAGTGGTCAAATTGTATTTTGCATTCAAACGAATGTATGCTCTCTAGCGCCTCGCGTTTTCGAACTACGGCAAGCGGTATTAGTCAAGATTCAAGAAGCTATGACAACATGATGACAACATGTCTTCAAACACCACTTCATCAAGTTTTGTTTCGGATGATGAGGTACGTTCAGTGCCCGAAGTGGAAAAAATAAGTGCCGGTACGGTTAGAGGGCGACCACATGATTCTGGGAGCGTGATTTTAGATTTAGAATCTGTCTTGGTTTAAAGTGAATGCTTTTTCATCTTTTTGGTTTCTTGTTACGACGCAGCAACTACAGCAAGATAAACAGCATCGTCCTGTCCTCACTTATTGATTTATTTCCTCGAGTTACCAACAAACCCGGCCTGTATCGAACCAAGGGCACAGCAGCGAGGCAGAAGAACCAGCAGTTCCACCCAAAGCGTGCCTCGACACGCTCTGCCATGAGTGAAGCAGCGTACAACAACAAGCCTCCTTGACAACTGATTTCCTCAACAACAAATCACTAAAGCCCTTGTCAAACGAGTTCACAGAATGCTGATTAAGTGCATTCCTGCCAGATAAATCTCAGTATACAGAGTTGTGTCTGTGGGACTTTCCCACGCTGGCCAGGTGAATGCATACTGGGCATACTGAGCACGCTCTATTGGCAGAGCATGCGCACAACAGACTTCCGCCGGCAGGGTCAGCTAACTTCTGGTTGTGGATTAAATAATTACATTTTGCGGCTCTTCTAGACTTTACAGATGATATGGGGCTGAATGGATCCCTTTTTTTTTTTTAAGTATCCACCGTTTTACAGCAACGTCTGAGTAGGCTACGGCGGCGCCTACGACAGTGTCTTTGTAATATCTCTCAATGCCAGAAGGGGGAGACAAAAGTCCCACACATTTTTAACAACAAGCCTCCTTGACAACAAGAATTTTTTGTAACCCTTTTGTAAAACTTTAGACAAAGAGACATGCAGACAGACAGTCAAGCCAGGCCCAGAGACAGATAGACTAGCGAAGAGACAGGGGGATAGAGATGGACAGGCACACACACACACACACACACACACACACACACACACACACACACACACACACACACACACACACACACACACACACACACACACACACACACACACACACAACGACAGACAGAAAGATGGCCAGACAGACAGGCAATCAGGCATACAGATGGTCAGACAGATAGACAGGCAGAAAGACAGGCAGATGGCCAGACAGACAGGCAGACAGACAGGCAGTCCTACTTGATGAAGTCGGAGTACTCCATCCAGAAGACTCCCTCACTGCTGCCGTGAGCCATCAGCTCATTGCGGAGGTGCTGTGGCCAATCAGACCACTCATCTGACCAGCTTCCGTTCCACGAGAACCGCCCCCATGGGTTACGTAACCGTAGCAACCTGCAAGAGCAAGAGAGATGGAGAGAAGGGGGAAAAAGACGAAGCGAGAGATGGAGGGAGGAGAGAAGGAGTAAGGGAGGAAGAAAGCAGGGGATCAGGTGGGATATAACAATATCAAAGTAGTCGTCGACGTCAGAAGTGTGTGCGTGTGAAATGTGTAGTGTTGTTGTAATGATTAACTCCCTAGAATCGTTTTTAAAATGCCCACTGTGGCAGTTTACCCCTGCCACACACCACCTTAGTGGCTTTTGCTGGGGCCCTCTGACACAGGACACAGGTAGATGTTGTAGACTGCATTTATTGGAGATGGCAAGATGGAATTTGCCGAGCAGTTGTAACACTCTGCCATGACAGTGGCTCTCTCCTGAGTGTGGTGATAGCTGGTTTATCCTGGGTGCATGATTGCTCATACACCACAGGTGTGCAGCCCCACCCAGCCCAGAGTCTAATCAGTCTGAGTCAGGCCAGGTGAGGCTGTAAACCAGCTACCAACCACACACACTCCACATACACCCCACACCCTCAAAATAATCTAATCTATAACTTATCTAAATCTAATCTAAAATACACAAGCTAAAAACTACAAACAGACACCAAGAGATGGCTGTCCGGCCAGGTCATGTGACATGGTTGGGGGGGGGGGGGGGGGGGGGGGGGTCATGTGACCTGCCGTGTGTGTGTGTGTGTGTTACCTGTATCCCTGGACGTCCCGTACGTCCAGGATGGAGTAGGCGTGTCGTGGTCGCAGGCCCATGGACTCATACACGCCATCATCCACCTTCATGTTGCCGCCGCCGCACGACGCACCCATAAGGAACCTGAGGCGCGCACGCACACACACACACACACTTAATTTAATGGTTGAAACCTAACTTGATCGGTCAAGTTTGTGTTAAACCTGCACTATGTAACTTTTCTACTGCAGCTTTTTACTCTAGGGATGGAAGAAATACCAAAAACTCAAATCGCATACACGTCCAAATCTCAACGGGTATTTGTGTTCTGGTTTTGTAGGCTACATAACTTCAAACTACATGCACCACAGCAATGCTATGCTGCTATACAAGTTCCTGGCGGGCGGTCATTACTGTAAAACATGTCGAACACGTGGGGAACTCCACCGACCCGCACCAGCCACTACGTTGTCTAACAAACCTATTTTAGTTTCAACACATATATATATATATATACATATATATATATATTTGCCCATATCTGATCTCGGATACGTTGACCTGAGTCTTATTTTTTGTATAATCATGATGTGATTTGAAATGTCATTATTCGCAACTGTTGTATGTCTGAAACTTTGTTTTAATGTGCTACTGCTGTCTTGGCCAGGACACTCATGTAACGGACATTTTGAATCTCAATTAGGCTTTTCCTGGTTAAATAAATTCTAAATAAAAAATATTTAAAAATGTAGACGGCTCTTGGCTCATTTCTGATCCATTCCGGGATTTGTTTGGGGAATCCATCTTGCCTGTCAATCACATGTAGGCACACAGCGTTACCATAGCTCCACCACAGGTGGATGAATGCAACATTTCTCAGTGGCGGAGAAACACAGGGAGGGAGATCTGTTCTGTTCTCTCTCTCTGGGAACTCAAATCTCACCTGCAGCAGCTTTACGTGTCTGAGAAGTGTCCGTCTATAGTTATGTCAGTTACGCACTTAGAAAAGTCAAGTCTATCTTAGGTCAGATCGATTGCCCCCTCACCCAGCCTCCTTGGAGCTCAGCATCTTGGCCCAGATGAGGTCCGTGTCGATGGCCTCCTCGCGGGGGTTGGTGGAGCTGACCTGCAGCATGAGGGAGTCGCAGGGGGCGCCAGTCAGCGTTGCCAGGCCCTCGATGGCGCGCCCCGCCTGCAGGGCGTAGTAGGACCCGTGGAGCTTGGCCAGCGCCTTCTCGATCAGAGCCACCCACAGCTGCTTTCTCTGGGCCTGCAGGACAGCAGGAGAGACCTCCCCACGTCACTCCATGACCTGGGCTTAATGCTGGATGTACTGGGTCTACTGGTATATACGCGTCTGTGTGTGTCCACCTCCTCCTACCTGAGAGAAGAGCAGGTAGCCATAGTCGTCGCAGGGCAGCATGTCATCCACCAGCACAGTGGTCCAGGTGCCGTCCTTGCACAGCCTCACCTGGTAGGCCCCCTGGGGACACAGGGTCCGAGTGATCATCACACGCTCCACCAGTTCTGGACGCTCTGCCAGCACCGCCAGCGCACTCAGAAACCTGCGGATAGAGAGATGCATTACATACATACCTATATACACACACAGGAAGGAGGGAGAGAGGGCGAGAGGGAGGGGGGGGGGGGGGGGGGGGGGGGGGGGGGGGGGGGGAGAGAGAAAGTGGCAGGAGGGGGGAGAGGGAGGGGGAAAGAGGGAAGGAGGGAGGCTCTTCTCCCAGGTAAGATATCCTGATATCCTAAATATCCTGTTGGGGGACATCATCCAAAGCCCTGGATAGGCTGCATACACAACTCTGTTGCCAGGGTTATGACACCATCCGGGCCCTGGCAGCACATCATGCCCCCCCCCCCCTCATTCACCCTGACTGGCTCTGGGTTAAACAGTGCATCGCCTTCAACATCCTCCTAACCTACAAGTGCCTCAGCAAAGGAGCTCCTATCTACCTCTCTAACCTCCTCCCTAGCGACACACCACACAGTTCATTCTGTTGAACTGTGTGTGTGCATGTGTGCATGTGTCCATGTGTGGTTGTGTGAGTGGGTGCGCATGTATGAGTTTAAGTGTGTATGTGGTGAAGATGTCATACATATGATTGTTTACTTGCACTTGCACTCTTCAATTGATTCCTAATTGATTTTTATATAACTGTTTTTACTGTAACTATCTAGCCTAGAAATCTAGACGCCCCTAGCGGCAGCAAATTTAATTTGCAGCCAGGGGGTCTAGCCTTTTGTCGTCGTTTTGCGCTGCTGGAAACAGAAAATCTGTCAGCGGAGTCGGGAGCCGGGCTACCATGACGACAGAGTAGCGACGGTTCCGTGTTAGAGGGAAACAATGGCTGCTGCTGCTGCTGGCGAACAGCTGTCTTTCGATTCGGCTTTGGCCGCGACTCTTCAAGACTTGAAGTTAACATTTTCTTTGAGAAAAGAACAAAGAACGGCACTGAAGTCTTTCCTCGAAAGACTTCCCCATGGACTAATTTCCGTCGCTCTGACTACGTCACCCTCTTCGTTGCTCTGATTGGTTGTAGCGCTATCCTATTGCGTGCAGAGGGAACTTGAAAGACAACCGTTTATCCCGCCCACACTGCCAATGGAGCTGAGCCAGACCCTACATCTTTCTGATGTGGGTCTGGCTTGCCAGGCTAGTAACTATGTATACCTCTTGTGAAGCACATTGAGTCTGCCTTGTGCATGAAATGCGCTTTATAAATAAAATAATAATAATTTATAAATAAAAATTGAATTGGTCTCCTAGCTGCCTACCACCAGGCTCATATCAATGGCGGATGGGGCTTTTATTGCAGCTGACCCCAAGCTATCTCCCTGACTCCATCCGCAAGGCTGAATTCACCTACGGATTCAATGGAATAGCTCAAAAGCCACCTCTTGTGTGTGTGTGTGTGTCCTTACCAGCAGTTTCCCAGCAGGCCTTGCAGGATGTCGGAGGGGCGGGGCGTGCGGAACACAGACCACTTCACTCCTCTGTCTTTGAAGTTGCTGCAGTTGATCTCGTGTGGGCGGAGCCACTTTTTGATTCGCTGCTGGACGCTGTCACTCTCGGGGAAGCCCACCGACCGCGGGCCGGGGGGGAAACTGTCATCCACAAAGTTCACCACGTTCTGGTAGAGAGACAGAGACAGGAACATAGACAGGGAGAGAGTGACTATATGAGTTTGTCAGACACACACACACACCATTTGTGTAAACGTTGGAGAATGCCAATGTGGAGTGTGTGGTTGATAGCTGGTTTACAGCCTCACCTGGCCTGAGTCAGACTGATTAGACTCTGGGTCTGGGTGGGGCTGCACACCTGTGGTGCAGAGCAATCATGGCACCCAGGATAAACCAGCTATCACCACACTCAGGAGAGAGCCACTGGCAGCACGTAACATCTGCTCAGCGTATTACATCTCGCCATCACCAATAAATGCATTCTTGAACTCAACCTGAACCGGTGTCGGAGGGCCCCAGCTAAAGCCACTTAGGTGGCTTGTGGCAGGGAGCGACTACCACAGCCAACAGTTAGCCAGCTGAACTGTGTGGATCCGGCCAGTTCCTCCACCTCAACACATTCTGCCTCACTGCACCTGGCACCGGCAGCCAACATGGCCGCTGCCGGAGATCCACTAAAGAGGGCATTTAAGGGATCAAGATACGTTATCTGACACTCAAAGCTGTCCGGGAACCGCCTGGAGCAGAACCACAAGGCCCCGGTCCGGGTGTCGGACGTGGACTTGATCCAAGAGAGGGAGGAGCAGGGGAGGCAAATTGATCATTGTACACATGAATAAATAAATAAGATCCCTGTATGTGGGAATCTAAACTTGTGTCCTTGGCACTAGCGCACAGACACACAGACACACAGACACACACTGGCTAGCCTATACTAAGCAAGGCTGTCTGATATTGTGTTCTTAGGTCCCCTGGTGCCAACTTGGATATAAAGAGTGTGAATAGATCCTACAACACATTGAAGAGAGACTGGCTGATACATCTCACTCTGTTCATCTCTATAGATCTCTCTCCATCAACTTCTCTGTCTCTCCATCTCTCGCTCTCTCTCTATAGTCTGTCCCAATGTCTCTCTCCCTCTCTCTCTATAGTCTCTCCCAATGTCTCTCTCGGTCTCTCTCTATAGTCTGTCCCAATGTCTCTCTCCCTCTCTATAGTCTGTCCCAATGTCTCTCTCTCTCTCTATAGTCTGTCCCAATGTCTCTCTCCCTCTCTATAGTCTGTCCCAATATCTCTCGCTCTCTCTCTATAGTCTGTCCCAATGTCTCTCTCCCTCTCTCTCTATAGTCTGTCCCAATGTCTCTCTCCCTCTCTCTCTATAGTCTGTCCCAATGTCTCTCTCGCTCTCTCTCTCTCTCTCTCTCTCTCTCTCTCTCTCTCTCGCTGGAGGAAGTCGATGGCGATCGTCTTCTCTACAGCAGGGAGGATAATTGCTGCAGCTCTGCAGCTAAAAATACAGCAGCCTCAAGTTCACCTCTCACACACACCTGGTGGGAATCAACTCCAAGATGATGATGATGGTGCTACTGTGCGGGTCTCTCCATCTCTCTCTCTCTCTCTCTCTCTCTATTACTGCATCGTAAATTTGAATCCATGTGATGACTGCTATAAAGTACCATACTGAAAGTAAACTAGCGTCTATAAATATGCAAAGATACCATTTTAGAATACTACTGCATGATTATATATAAATATATATAAAAATATATGTGCTGTTTTGAGCACCCATCATGGAGGCAAGAGACGATCGTGAATCTCTTCTGTTGACGGTCATCTGATCGCGACAATGCGGGAGAAGCACTACTTATGCTTATGTGCTAATACGACAGATGCCATTTATTTGACATCCAGCAGTCCAGCGAGCGACAGACCACGGGGTTGCCATGGGCGACAACACCGACCGGGGCAAAACAGCCATGAAACAGTCCAATGAGAACACTCTAACGAGACATGGTGACCTCCGTGACCCCGTCTGCTGCCGCGTGTCAAGCGCTAATTTAGTTTGACGCATTGAGTCTTCACGTCAGTTAAGGGTTGGGTCCTCACAAAGATAATTTGATTCTATCACGATTGAAAGCTACATAAAAGCATTTAATTAATGACGCCTCCGGACGGCATTCACGCTGCTTAACGAAAGTGCATTGTACCTGCTGTTTTATCGTCAGTTGAACAAAAGGCAGTGAGGTGTGGTTGAGTGTACAGGATATCCTGGTCATCTTCACCACCTACAGCTACTCTTCCTGTTCTGTTCATTTGTTTGCTTGCTGCTGTGAGTTGTACGTCCCATGATCGCACCTTTCTGTGCTCAAACAACTCGCAGGCCTAAGAGAAGATCACGGCGAGGATCTGGCCTAGGGTTGAACACAGACTATGCTAATGAAGGCAAAAGCAAATATCAGTCAACAGGGTGTGGTAGACAGACTCTGTATGTGTGTGTCTGTGTGTGTGTGTGTGTGGTTTTAAAAAATAAGGTTTTTTAACACGATATTAACGATTTATCCGCTATCGAGTCAGTAGGTATAACGTTGTACTGCAGACCTCGTACACCAGAGCTCAAATGAAAGCACTCAGAAGTGCTTAACCCGTCCAGTGAACACTTCCTGCCCTCCATCTCACGTTCGCTCCTCTGGTGTGACGTCATCTGCAAACGACCTATTGTGGCTCAACCCCTTCTCACACAAAGGCACCCTAAAGCGCTTTGTGTGAAAAGGGGTTGAGCCACAATAGGTGTATATAGAGTTTCTGAGGCCTGAACTAAAGCACGTGGGACTAGCCAACAGAGCAGAGACCTTCTCTTGGCCCAACGATGGCGTCCACATCCCGCAGAACGGACACCACCCCACCACGACCAGACATTTACACAATCTCTGCTCTTCAAACATCCAACCCTCGAAAGACAACGAGTCCACAGCCCGAGTGTCTCTTACCTCTTGACAAAAGCTGACGATGTTCTCCCAGAGTTCCTTGGCTTCGCCCTCATCGTTGCGGCGGCGGGCCTCCACGTGCATGCTCTCCCGCCTCTTCAGTGGCTTGGCCACTTTGCGCAGCGTCAGGTACTGCTGCGGCGTGTGGCACGCCACACAGTTCTTGGCCTTGACGTCGTTCAGGAGCGTGCACGCCGGACACCCCCACTGCCCCGCCTTCTCCTGAGAAGCGGAGGAGGACGACAAAGAGGCGGAGGAGGAGGAAGAAGAAGAGGGAAAGACGCGGGCCTGTTTCCGTGCCTTGTGACCAGAGGAGGAGGATGAGGTGGTTGCGGTGGAGCAGGAGCAGGAGCAGGCGGTGCCCACGGCGCCCGTTGGGAGGCCGTGGTGTGGGCAGCAGCGCGGCACAGCCGCCTCCCGGTCCTGGAAGCCGTGCGGCTTGGAGGACCCGCAGGCCGAACACTTGGAGGCGCCGGCGGGGTTGTGGAGGGTGCACTTGGAGCAGGCCCATGTGCTGAAGTCCGGGCCGGAGGGGCCGGCAGGGGTGAAGCGCACCGCCTCACAGCCCACCAGGTCGATGAGGTCGCCGCCTGCTCGCGAGCCACCACACGCCTCGCACTCGGACGTCCCGCCGGGGTTGGGCGGCGAGCAGCCGGGGCACTTCCAGGTGGAGGCTGAAGAGGAGGAGGAAGAGGGGAGGTGGGGGTTGGTAGGGTGGTGGTGGTGGTGCTGGTGGGGAAGGGGGGGTGGCTCCGCCTCCTCCAGGATGCTCAGGCGCTTGCCCGGGTAGGGGGGCTCCTGCGGCTGGGCTTGGTGTTTGGGTTTGGTCCGCAGTTGGGGGCAGGGCTGGGGGGGGCGCGGAGGCAGGTAAGGGGGAGGTGGGGCTGGGGGCACCGGTGGGGTTTGGGGGGCGCCCGGCGGGAGGCACCTCCCTTCGGCTGCGCGGCACGGGGTTGTTCTGGAGGGAGGAGAAGGGGGCAAAGGGGGAGGCGAGGGCCTGCGGGGAGGGATGGGGGGGCTCCGGGGGTTCGCAAGGTGGGGGGGCCAGAGGCGGGGAGTCGTCCGTGAGGTCTATGAGGAGTGGTGGTGGGGGCCGGACGGGGAAGCCCAGCAGCAGGGGCGCGTGGACCTCGGGGACCACCAGCGCCTCAGGGGGGATCTTGGGCAGGGAGAGCTTGCGGGGGCCGCCGCACGCCGAACATGACAGCGCTACCGGTGTGTTGTGAAGCGTGCAGCGCGGACACGCCCACCCTGCTCGCTGAACCACCACCGCACCGCCCACTTCACCATTGCTCTCCGACCGCCGTAGCGGCGCCTCCTGCTTGGGAGTGGGGGGGTGTTGTCCGCGGGGCTCCAGCAGGATGGTGACGGGCGGGGGGGCAGGGACGGAAGGTTCCAACACTGGGGGGAGCACTCCATTCACAACAACAGTGGTACTGGTGGAGGAGGAGCAGGAGGAGGAGGAGGTGGTGGTGGGTGACGTGGTGTCGGTGTTGGCGGGGGCAGGGGGGGAGGGGCCAAAGCCGCACACAGAGCACGCCCCGGAACCCGGGGGGTTCTTGAGGGTGCAGCGGGGGCAGGCCCAGCGCCGCTCCTCGCCGCTGCTCAGCCGCAGGATGTGGTTGAGGTCGGGCTTCTGCCGCGGCGCCTCGCAGATGGAACAGCGGGGGGTGCCGCCCGCATTCAGGAAGGTGCAACGGCCACAAGACCACTCGCTGCCCTGCACCACCGTTGCCATGGAGCCCGGGGAATGGGAGTGGCTAAACAAGAGAGAGAGACATTTATTTTTTGCACTGTATAATACTAAAACATCAACAACAACTACCATATTATCCTACTACATTTAAAGGGAACAGTACTACTCTAGTACTATTTTCCAATATAAGGGAGTACTTACTCAACACATGAACTCAACAAAAAAAACTGTAAATGTTGGGCCATTGCTCAAACTTTTTAACATGGAAACGGAGTTGATGTTGCAAACCACGATTGTTTTCAGAACATGCGTATGAAGCAGTACTTCCTTATATTAGTAAAATAGCTGAGCATGACGGGTCCCCATTAATGGTACTTATTTAGAAGTTATTGGTATGTAACGTAAATATCCTGTGACTTCCCCTTTAATACGGACTCCATGGAATTTTCTAGCATATTAAGATTATTTTGAAAACGACCATCTAATTTCTGACCCCAGACCCCAGTGTGGGTAGCAGACAGACACAGGGATATAGACGGAGACAGAATGGCAACACACAAAACTAGAGAACGATCGTGGAATTGGAGACAAAAACAGCCCAAGGGAAGAAGCATGAGATGGAGACAGAGAAATAGAGAGAAAGAGGGCGAGAGCGAGAGAAAGCAAGAGCGAGAGCGAGAGAGATATTGAGTAGTCAGAGGGAGAGCGATTAGTGAGTGCAGGGAGTTCAGCTCTGCCTCCTGGGGGGATGTGTTAGAGGAGCAAAGAGAAGAGGAAACAAGAGAGGTCAGAAGAAGAGAGAGGAAAAAGGAACATTAGAGTGGCAGGGAGAGGAGAGGAGAAACCAGAGAGGAGATGTAGAAGAGAGCAGAGGAGAGGAGAGGAGAGGAGAGGAGAGGAGACTAGAGCAGGTCAAATAGACCTGTGTCAAATCAAGACTCCAAACGGATCTTTTAAAAAATGATGAGTCCAACTGACTCAACTCATAAATATGCAATATCATACATTCACATATATTCACAGTGATTTCAGAGTATTTTAGGCTGGTTTTATACCCCCAAAAAATGCATTTCTCAATTACAAAAGGAATGACTATTTGTGGCAAAATGTAAATATGTCCCCTTTTTTTCATTTCAGAAATCTGGTCGTTATGCTCTTTGTGCATATGATTTTAAAAATACTTTAACGCTGAATCGACCCACGGGGCAGTTTCTGTAGAAACGGGCCTGTGGTCCCCTTCCAGTGGACCACCATGGGACCTTAAAAAATATGTACGGTAGTCAACGGCGAGAGACAAAAAATGTTTTGATCCTGTTTGAATTGTGCCATGAATTACACGTCAATTTAAAAGATGATTTTGCAAGTCAAGAAAGTCGCAGTTTGTCATAAAACTGGTCCGATCAGACAGATCGCTTTTTTGTAATCGTTTTCAATAAGAGTGAAGCGTTTTGCTTGCTGTTTTGAGTTGCTGAGCGCTTCGCATTTTTCCGCTCTATGCACCTCGAGTTGAAAAAACTTCAACTCAGAGCAGAAAAGCGCCCTACATCATTCGCATTTTTTCCCATTGTCCAATCGGATGAATTGAGAGGCGGGCCTTCTGTGGTGGTGAGGACAACAAGTGGAGAGGCCATGATGGAGGACAAACTAGTGGTTGCTGTTGCTGGATACCCGGAGTTATACAACTTTACCAACCATAGTTATGATATCAACAGAAAACAGCAGCCTTGGAGACAAATTAGTGCTAAAATAACTAGGCTAGTTAGGCTAAAGACAGGTGATTCGGTGGTTGCCTAGCAAAAAAAAAAAAAGATGCAGCAAGCTGCTTTTTTTAAGACTCTAGGCTTCAACAAAAAAGGCAGTGTGGTGCGCCTCACATTTTGCAACCTGCAAAAGCGCTCTGTCTGATGGGGGCCTAAGACTACACACCCAAATTGTGTAAGTGACATCATAACTTTCTAACTCTGAAGCTAATGTTAAGCGATGCCTGTGTGTTTCTTACCGGGATGTAGCCACAGAAGCAACGGGTGCAATCTTGCTCGTTCTTTCACTTCCCGGCTGATAAAAGGACCAGGAGTTGCTGGATAAAACACATCAGGTAAGATACACGTTGGTGTTGGTGACGTATATTGTGCAAGACGAGAGATGTAGTACACTGAGCAGTTGCACACAAAACTTAGTTACTTAACTGTTTTACGACAAACTGCGACTTTCTTGTCTTGCAAAATTCTCCTTTAAATTGACATTATGTGTAATTCTGGGCACAATTCAAACGTTTAAAAAAAATATTTGTCTCTCGTTGAATACCGTACATATTTTTTCCGAAATAAGGTCCCATGGGGGAGGGATTATAATTGGCTTACTGGAAGTAATCTGTTAAAATAACACACACACACACGTCAGTCAGGGTTGTAAAGTAATACAGCCCAGGGATAAACTAAAACAGTGGGCTGGCTGGGCAGCCTCTGGGTCCCAAACTCCACTATGTATGCTCCATGCCGTGCCTAATGCCTGCATATGGCCAGGTAATTGCCCTCAGTTCAACTCCATTAAACCCTTTCAGAACAAGGCCAGCACAAGGACCCTGGGGAGAACTCTCTAAGACCTCCTCAACTCCCCCCCCCCACACCGGTCCTCCTCCCTGAGAGGTGGAGGGGGAGACAGAGAGACAGAGAGAGAGAACTACTCTAAATGTGTGTGTGTGTGTGTGTGTGTGTGTGTGTGTGTGTGTGTGTGTGTGTGTGTGTCTTCGATGACAAGCAAAGTAAGGCTTCCTCTGTCCTCACTTGACATTACACACCACCCCTTCACATCACCCCCTCCGTCCTTCACCCCCCCTTCACCTGTTGGCAGAGCGGCATGTGTGCACCAGTTGTGCTTGGGGTCCCGGTGACTACTGTAGCGATCGTGAACAAGTTTGAAGCGTAGTCCAGTAACACTCAAAGCCTTAGATTTCTGATGCATTTCAGTAACCACAATTCTTGCCATTCTTCCCACAAAACTGGTAAGAATAGCAACCGGTAAATAAAAGCAATTTTAATTCTCTATTTTTTACTATTTAAATTTGGAATGTTATTTTTGTACATTATGCAAATATTGTTGGAACTGGAACATTCCCAGACTGAGTTCCAGGTGAGCTCAGGTGAACTGAAAGTGGGAGGGGCTTAGGATGTGTTTGACTATTGCTTATTATATATTACTGGCTGCACCTAAACTAAATTACTGTTAATCATAAAAGAGGTATTTTGAATTACTCATAGCTGTTGAATGAGAATATCGGTTTCTTTGTTGATGACTCACTGGGGAAATTCCCATGGGAAGTACTCGACCAGACAAGAGGAATAATAATGTAAAGATATTTCCACTATGGCCCAGGTCAGTGGAGAGGATACCGTGTCCATGGAGGGAAACTAGTTTGCTTCAGAATCTTCAACAATAGAGGGAGTTCGAAACAGGGATCTGCCACTTTAGCTTTGTTCAGATTGCAGGCAAATCAGAATTGTTTCTCAAATCAGATCTGAAAGACAGACTGTCCGCACTGTTATTTGCAAGTGATCAGATGGGTTTTGTGTGTCCAGACATCACCAACCTATTTGCAGGGGTTGCTGTGGTAATGACGTAGACGTCACTATGTACGCTGGTGACGCAAGAGAAACTTTGAAATCCGATTTGAGCGGCCAAGAGCATCTGGACTGAGACGCATCTGTAAAAATACAATTGAAATCGCATTTCAAACCACCTCCAAATGTGGCTTGGATCCCATTTGCAACAATCTCATTTCATGTGGTTTTCTGCTGTCCAGACTTTCTAAAATCAATCTGGAGACAAACTGGATATGCCAAAAAACAGATTTGGGCTGGCAGTCTGAACAAGGCCTTAGTGTTTTGAGTCTGAATATTGGACAATGAAAAAGGTTGTGGTGATAGAAATGGCCAGAGCTGCCGAAACATCTGTCTTTTATCTGCCTTTCAAAACAATCTATTAATTACAGAAAATAAGAATATTTTCAAAATAACATTTGTAAAAACATTACAATATAATTTATATTACAATGTGCGCAGGCAGACAGGCAGAATAAAAGCTAGATAATGGCATGATTTCAAAAGTCTACTTTTTTATATACACTGGAATTCTTTGGCATCAGTTTTTGCCAATGCGGTGACTGTTTACGAGTTAGTAATGTTGTACGGATGACTTCTGGGTTCTTGAGTCAGTTCTGGGAATCTGAGTGGAGTCAGTCTGGGGAAAACACTGAGCTGTACCGGATCATATCCAGTCTCATTCATTCTTAATGTTCTGTTATGGAAGGAATACATCTTCGCTGAGAACCAAACCAGCTGTTGTTGACGCATCTTTCCAGAGTAAACACTGATAGATCTTTGGCAGATGAACCATGTTTACCTGATCCACACACACACTGCTAACACTAGTTAGCTAATCCATATGCACACAATCCTAGCCACATGCCACCAAGCATGGCTCAGCTAACACTGCTACACCCAGGGTTTAGCTGGGGAAGAATCAACACCAGACTACAGGGCCCAGTTTCCCGATAACGATGTACGATCCATCTTACGATGCATCTTACGAATCATCTTTCGAACGATCGTTATTTTTTTCCGTGCGTTTCCCGAAACTCCTCTTAACATGAACGCGCGTGCACAGATCTAACGATCGATCGTAGCCTTGTACCTGTCCACTGACACGGTGCTGAAATACATATACTCGATTCTGATTGGCTGGAGGGTGTAGGTTGAAAAGTACACCTACGAAAGACGTTGACGCTATGAAGACGCTATGGCCACGTTGCTTGGCAACGCCTGCATACGGGAGATATTAAATAGTCCGCTCGATTTGTAAAAAAAAAAAAAAAACACCTCACGATTTTAACTTTAAAACACATTCAAGTACTATTAATTGAGTAAATATTTCTTTCTTTCGTAAGTGACCATGGTATAAACGGGATAATGCCCTTCGAGGTGTCCATTAACAGAACCGTCCTCCGCGGTTCACGCCTCCGCGTCGTCCATTCATTTCTGTTAATATTTAATCAATTAATAATACTTTATATCTTCATAGCCATAGTCAACGTCTTTCCTAGGTGTACATCAAAGATAAGATTATCTTCAACCAATCAGAATCGAGTATTCACCCAGACCATGGTATAACATGACTAAGCTATATAGCCTATCATAACTTTAGCGTCACCAGCTGGACACTCAGTGGTATTGGATGTGTTAAGACGCTCGTAGCGCTACGAGTACCCCTGGAGCTCTCGTTAGCTACGAGCGTCTTAACAATGTTCGTTACGCAACGATGCTTTCGGGAAACGGTGTGAAAACTGTCTGATGGTCGTACGACGAACTTAACGAACCACTTAGGCTAACGACGCTTTCGGGAAACTGGGCCCAGGTCTGAGATCTACAGGTTGTTTTCCTAGGATGGCAAAGGCAAGTCCCGCCCTAACCCTAAACTTAAAGGAGAACTCCGGTGTAAACTGGTTCTGGGATGTTTAGCATGAGAACGAGTTCCAACGTTCCATGGAGAGCAACAAAAAGCCGATACGACGCGAAGCTAAGTTCGCTGTTTTTAGCCGATTCTACCAAACTGCTACACGTTTGAGTGCTACGGGCATCTCACCTGGTAAAAAATAAATCGCTTTTTTAAAGCACTTACAAGGCTAGAAATAGCCTGACACTTCTTTGGTAGTATAATGAGGGTCTTAACATATAAAACGAGGCATTGACAACTTCATAAGTGTACAGATAGTTTATTAAAAAGCATATTTTATACACACAATACCTTCAGTAGTTCACCCATCGACGCCATGTTTTTTTTTTAGGCTGATAAGTTGATTGACGAACACAGAGCATGCGATCACGCGAGCTCTGTTTTCGTCAATAACGCGTTTGACGAAAACAGAGCTTGCGTGCTCACGTGATCGCACGCAAGCTGTGTTCGTCAATCGACTCATCAGCCTCAAAAAAAACATTCGAACTCGTTATCATACTAAACATCCCAGAACCAGTTTACACCGGAGTTCTCCTTTAACCTAAGTTAAATTGAACCATCTCTAATTATACCTATATTTAACCATCTCTAACCCTAATACCTTAATAACCATCTAACCAACTAAAAGTACCCATTTCATTCATTTTATTTTATAAATTAGCAAATATGAATGTACACCTTTACCTACATGTAAACCTAAACATAATTTCCAACAAAATGGAGACGTGGAGGATCCTACGCACTAACCAGCGCACCACAGAATGTATTAATTGTATGGCTGCATAGGTGATGTTGAGTCTCAGAATGAAACAATAAAAAAAACAATATATACATATATATATTTAGATAGACACTGATAGTGGAAGAGGGAAATATAGAATAAATACAGACTGATAAAATAGGGATAGCTGGACAGAGCTAGTTATGGATAGATATATAGGTGGAGCGATAGAGATGGGATATATATATATATATACACTCACCGGCCACTTTATTAGGTACACCTGTCCAACTGCTCGTTAACGCAAATTTCTAATCAGCCAATCACATGGCAGCAACTCAATGCATTTAGGCATGTAGACATGGTCAGGACGATCTGCTGCAGTTCAAACCGAGCATCAGAATGGGGAAGAAAGGTGATTTAAGTGACTTTGAACGTGGCATGGTTGTTGGTGCCAGACGGGCTGGTCTGAGTATTTCAGAGACTGCTGATCTACTGGGATTTTCACGCACAACCATCTCTAGGGTTTACAGAGAATGGTCCGAAAAAGAGAAAATATCCAGTGAGCGGCAGTTCTGTGGGCGCAAATGCCTTGTTGATGCTAGAGGTCAGAGGAGAATGGCCAGACTGGTTCGAGCTGATAGAAAGGCAACTGTAACTCAAATAACCACTCGTTACAACAGAGGTATGCAGAAGAGCATCTCTGAACGCACAACATGTCGAACCTTGAGGCGGATGGGCTACAGCAGCAGAAGACCACACCGGGTGCCACTCCTGTCAGCTAAGAACAGGAAACTGAGGCTACAATTCGCACAGGCTCACCAAAATTGGACAATCGAAGATTGGAAAAACATTGCCTGGTCTGATGAGTCTCGATTTCTGCTGCGACATTCGGATGGTAGGGTCAGAATTTGGCGTCAACAACATGAAAGCATGGATCCATCCTGCCTTGTATCAACGGTTCAGTACCTAATAAAGTGGCCGGTGAGTGTATACTGTATATATACTGTATATAGTGATGGATAGATATCTGGATAATGATATATATCACAATAAGCATGTTTTCTGGTAATTTAATAAATAAATAGTCTTTATAAAATAACCACATGGTAAAGCCTATTTTTGGATACTCCTGTATACATACCTGACAAATGAGTATTTTCCACTTTCACTTTACTGTAATGCAGCCCTTAAAACCAGGAAAAGACAACACTTATGCCATATCACAATATTACGATATCCAAAATCTAAGACGATACCTAGTTTCATATCACGATATCGATATAATATTGCCCCTAATATAGAGACGTATATAGACAAATGTAGTATATGGTGAGTGATGTATAGAGATAGCTGCAGAGATAGATAGTGACAGATAGATAGGAAAGATAAATAATGATCAGAATGCAGTGATAGATCACAGGATAGGTGGTGACAGACAGATAGTGATCGCTAGTGACGGGTGCCAGGCAAACAAGTGAATCTAGCTAGGGGTAAAAAGGTCTCTCTCTCTCTCTCTCTCGTACCTCTCTGTCAATACGCCTGGTCTCTGGGGGGCTGTTAATAATGCATGGAGTCGATGGAACGACAGGGCCCATGTACTCATCCACCTGTCACTGCACCTGACAGGATGTGACAGCCCAATGCACAGGAAGCTAATCCGAGATCTGCCTGTACATCTACATCATCATCACCATTATCATCCATCGTCCCTCCTTCATTGCAGAGGGGAGGCCAACCTGTCCGTTCAACCAAACCCCAAAGCAAAATGCACCGAAACGAGACAATAAGTAACGAGTCTTAAGTATTGGCGCCTAGCATGGCTAGTGCCAATTCACAGTAGCCTCGTGAGACCATCCTAATCTCACAAGTTCACATTCTGTTCTGTGTCTGCACATCAGTCTTGCCTCCAGCCTGTTGAAAGCCTCTTCCGAAAGGAGGTTTCATTTCATGATGAACAAGGAATGCTGCAGTCTGCCGAATTAAAAAAACAATGGCAGCGCCCAAGGAAAGTGTAACAATATATGGAGCAATCAAAACTGTTTTATCTGAAATAGACTGAATAACAATGTTAAAAGACTAACATAAATCTGCACGGAAGACTTAGAGACTCAGAGAATATGTTTTTGGGATTCAGCGAAGAGAGTTGCTTTTTTTTAAAAAATCTGATTGGCTGGAGTTTTCTGAGCGTAACTGTGCGTTCACATCAGAATTGAGCGACCAAATCGCCGGAAGTCATTCACTTTCAATGGGCAAGAGCGACCAAAGCATCACAAGCAACCAACGCTACCAGCGGCAAAAGTTGAGCGACCAGAGCGACCAAAAAACGTTGAAGACGGTCTTTATGCAAATTACTATGACGCGTTTCAGCGGCAAAACACTGACAGCCAATCGGAATGTAGACGCTCTCCGCTTGCGTGGGTCCCAGGAAACACCGGCACTTTGGTTCCTACTGTACATCAAAATGTCGACTGAAAAGTTAATCGCGGCTGTGGCTGGGCACCCGGTGTTGTACGATCCAAGCCTTTTACAAGCACACGCACGAAGCGGGCCGCCTATTAACGGCATGGACCAAGCGGTTCTGGACCAGGAAGGAGACATTTAACACTTTTAATAATCGTATTTACCGTATAACTGCACACAACTTTATTTAAAAGCAATCAAATGGAAAACATGTGTGTTGGTATTTTGGTGTCCGGTGCGTGTGGATGTGCGGCTCCTTCGACGGAGCGGTTCATGTTAATAGCGGAGTCCGGGAGGGTTCACCTTCACGGCGTAGTTAATAGGGATGTGCGACTATCGTTTATCCAACAATCAAAACCGTCTCTGCAATATGGCCAAAGTGTATGGGAGTTCACTCTTTGATATGACTGTCTGTACTAAAAGCATACGGCTCCTTTAAATGCGTCTGCAAATTTGAATTGTACGTCATGAGCGACTTGAGCGACAAAAGCGAACAGAAATATTCGCAGCGAATCTTTATGAGCGACCAAAGCGTCTTTGCAGCGCAATTCGCTTCTGATGTGAACGCACAGTAAGGCTGCGCCCATATTTGTAAAGCAATTGCTGCCCAGCCAAGACCAGACTGATATTCATTGCAAAACACAAACTTTAATTTCTGGTTGGTCTCACAAGGCTAATGCAACAGTGCACTGACTGAATACTTGGATTTATAATGAAGTGTAAATGTGTCAATTAAAATGAGCTTGGCACAGACTTGGAGCTTGAGGTTGGCACGGGAGGGCTGGCTGCCTGATTATCTGTCATGCTCGCAGTGCTAGCGGTGCTAGCGACACTGGCGTGGATCCTGGTTCCCATTGTCACTGCCAGACTGGCTGCAGTCTGAGAGCAGGTGGATGGGTGGATAATTAGCTGTGTTACCGGCTGGTGTTGCTAGCTGGCATTAGAAGTTAGCTGGTGTTAGCTGTCAGCCTTTAGCAGATGTGTTAGCTATTAGTTGACGTCAGCCATTAGCCGATGCCAGCTATTAGCCGGCATCAACCATTAGCCGGCGCCAACCATTAGCCGGCGTCAACCATTAGCCGGCGCCAACCGTTAGCCAACGTCCACAATTAGCCGACGTCTACGATTAGCCGACGTCCATGATTAGCCGACGTTAGCCATGAGCCGACGTTAGCCATGAGCCGACGTTAGCCATGAGCCGACGTTAGCCTCATAGGCTGTGTGCTTCCGGAGGCGAGACTCTGAGGTAAGGTTACAGCCTCCACCCGTCAGGCCTATAGGCCCACTGGCCTATCAGGTAGCAGAGCTGGGGTTCCCTCCACACTTCCCCGGCACTAGTGTACATTTTAAAAGGTAAACCCTGGTTGATAAGACTTCATTGGCCAGGTCTACTTATTTATTATCAAGTGCAATAGAATATATTTGTATAGCCATTTATCAGAGTCACGGTCTCAGGGGATTCATGGGCCCATGCTTTGGGGAAGAGTGACTGTATACTGACTATATATACAGTGATAAAATCCTATTTCTAAACATTTCATCACTAACATTTGACATCATATTCAACCCATAGCCTAATCTCCACGTTATTTTCTTCTTCTCTCAAATCATTTCCGTGTGTTGGTCAGAAAAAACGTGTGACTAGCTTCTGGCGGACATACCCTGCCTCCTCCATACTCTCTCCTCCAGACTTCTCCGTCACTAACATTACTGCACTAACTTCATTGTTTCACCATCTACCAAATGTTGAAAAATAACCTAAATTCTTTCGGAAAATGAAAGGACGTAAAACAGCAAGAGAACCAAAACACAAGGTATGAGGTAAAAGAGGCCAGTACTTAGAAGCCAGACAAGTGGCATTTTATTTATAGGAACACATGTGCAGAACTGCACTGTACGACTGAAAGCCTACACAAAGAGCCTTTTCAAAAACACATACAAGTACACTTGACTTGTCTTTCTCTTGGGAGGAGGGAGGGGGAACAGAAACCTCAAAAGCGGGGAAATAAGGAGTGCGTTGTTTACAATGTCGTCATGTGTCCGAATGATGCAACCGCCGAGGTCGTCGGGCTCCGGTCTCCCCAGTAACAACAAGATGAACAATTGTCAGCAGTGATGACTCAACGGTGAAGGGTTCCTGAATCTAGGCCAAGCAGACCAACACATGACCGCCGATCCAGGCTAGGAGACACCAAGAGAGAGAGAGCGAGAGAGAGAGAGAGCATGTGGACTCAAAGAGAGGGTGTGTGGATTAGGGCTGCCAACAATGCAATACTTTCGTAGTCAATTGAACTAACGATCATTTAGTCTAGAAAATGTCTTAAATAATAGCAAATGCCCATCACAAGTTACCAGAGTCCAAATGATGTCTGTTTTTAAGAGCCTTGGGTCCTGTGGTCCTAGTCTGTATTCCACTACAGGAATGGTTGTTATGGAGAATATAATCTCCCGGTCTCTCTCTCTCCCTTTCTCTCTCTCTCTCTCTGTCTCTGAGCCGCCAAGAAAAACTAAAGTATTCATTTTATAATTACAAATGTTTTAATTTCTGAAGTATTATGCCACAAATGTTTGATATTTGTATAGTTGGTAAATCACTTAAACAATGAATCCAAATGAATCAAAATTAGATTTAATTAATGCTCTGTCGATTGATGAATTGATAAATCCACTAATTGTTGTTGATGATGGTTCTGATTCCTAGACATCCTCACCACCTCTGACTTTATACCTGGTTAATATTTCACGAGGGGTGCTCCACTTTTGGACAGCGGGCTCCCTCTCCCTCTCTTGATGTTGGGGAAAGCTTTCGAGGTCTAAATGTTTCAACAGAGGAAACCGTCAGACTGGGTTTCAGCATGTGCGTGGGGAACACACAGGAAACAGGAAGCCAGCAGGAAGGAGAAAACACTTTGGAGGGAGAGGTGTTGCTGCTAATGAGGTTGGACGTTTCCAGGTAAAACAGGATATTGGTATGATTCAACAGATGATTAATCTGATCGTGGAGGGATGTGTTTTGATCCACACACCTATTAGGACTTTAACTTACTCTAAATAATCAAGTTTGGGATAATGGGTACACCCCCCCCTCTCCATCCCACAGTGTTATCATCAATATCAACTGTTGTGTTGTGATTGCCCACCCATGCGGATTTAGTGCAACAATCTGTTTTAAAAGAGCTGTCAATTTAAAAGTAAATTTCTGTTGCACTCTTATTTTAAAATACGATTTTTAAACATTTAAACATTTAAAACTTTGCGCAATCTATGGCACACTAATTTCCTTCGGGTTTAATAAACTTGTATCTTACCTTAAATGCATTGGATCAACAATGAGATACACGTCTCCACAATATTCGGGTATCAGATTTTAAAATATGCCTTACAGTAATGTATTGTGTAATTCCCTTTTCTTTCTTTTTAAACTGAGGTTTTAAGTGAGAGGTCCTCCTACTGTTCTGACAAATCTTTCGCTGAAAGCAAACTGTAACAACAGTGCCTCTGGTGGTAACACTGGTTATTGCAATGGACCCCCATTTGTATTGTAAAGGGTCGGTTTCATCCAAGAATGCTAGCGGACCAAAAACAAAACTACTGGGGTTTCTATTAAAGCTGCTTTAGGTATGATTTGAGAGTTGTAAAGAGAGACAGCAGAAAAGAGCTGCACAATTTTGAAAATAAACTACCCAAATACAACACTCCCTCCCTCTCTGCTCCCTCCCTCTGCTATTGAGAAATACTGCATTTTCGCACCCATGACTGACCGACAAGATGTTGTCTCATACTCGATACAGACAAGATGTTGTCTCACACTCATACAGATGTTCTCACGGCGCATTTCACTCACTAATAGCTTATGGGTGGCTATGGCATTTCTAACAAATTACACTTATAGCTCTTACCTACAGCACCTTTGAGAACAATATATTAGGCCGCTCAGGGGCTCAACCCGCAAGTGCGCTAGCCACGTAGGCAATAAGGCAACCCCTTAGAGTGAGAGGTTTGATTCCCACCTCCGGGAATCATTCCCCTCTCTCTTTAACCCACTTCATCTTTCAACCCACGTCTCTCTCCACCGCCCAGTCAATAAAGCCACAAAAAGCCAATGACAATACATTAAACCAACTAAATAACAGTTCTGTGTAGCTCTAAATATCACTGTTAAGCATGCACATTAACGTGCAGAACAATACATTAAATAGAATGACATTGAAATGTATATGGTATGCTTATGCCAGCCCTTCAGAATGCCACTAAACCTGTGTTGACTAGGGGTGGGACAACATATCCATACTGGAATATATCGTCATACTTCATATATTAAAACATGCTGGTGCTCTTAACGGATTCCTCCTCATTAAGCCTGTTGCCATTTTGACTTCCCAGAGTCACTACTTCATGACTCCTCGTGGTGACGCTTATCAAATGAATGAGGGTGAAGTGAATGAAAGTTAACATTGGAATGATGGACAAGTTGCAGTCAATGTGTTAAAGAGGCACTAAGTCAAGACTCGATGCACTTTGTTGTACATTGTTTCATCTTGGTTGTCAAATTATGTGAAACTGACACCACAATGCAGTGATTAAATAAAACAATAAAAATTCTTCTTCAGTTACACATATCTTGAAGTATCATGATGAATTGTCTTGCAATGTATCAAGTATCGCTGTATCCTGATACCATCGTAATTGTGGGCAACGTATCATAATAGTATTGCATCGTGAGCTACTCTGTGATTCCCACCCCTAGTGTTCACAGAATGAAATATGCACAAAAGGTTGGTACTACTACTACTACTACATAGCTGATTATTCCCATAATGCATTGCTATGACGTATTACCCAGTACGAACAGAGTTTAATATTAGGGCAGGACCAAACCTGGGGAGGTTCCTTCAATATTTGATTGACAGTGTCTTGAGATGCAACGTGGGCATCAGTGTCACAAACTCTAGAGCTCTAGAGGAAATAAGTTAACAGAAATCTAATTAAATCAAAAATGAACACATCAAATATCCATTTCCTTTCACCTGTTCAATCTTCAATCATTTTCAATCCAATAGCCACAATCTAATATCGATGACGAATCGGTCTCCACCAAAGGAAATAATCCCCAGCAGAGTGTGTGGAGCTAATGAGGACAGAGTGGTCTGTTGCAACACACAGATACAGCAGAGGAGAGGCTAATAACATCATCTCACCCGACGACGACCCTGCTGAGGATACGCTCACAGCTCGTGGTTGTTTCCAGATTTCATGAACTGACACAGTTGGCCGGGCCTTGCCTGACCACGTTAGCCTCACAGGGGAGTGTGTGAGTGTGTGACCCTGACAGCGCCAAAGAGCACCGTTATAAGAAGCGTGTGTAGATCCATGCACTGTGTGTGTGTGCATGCCCGCATGCATGTGTGCGTGCAAGCGCACAGCGTCTGTGTCTGTCTGCGTGCATGGAAACGTCTGCATGTGTTGTGCGTGCTTGTAAGGCTGCATGTGTCTGACAGAGACGGACAGGCAAAGACAGACAGGGAGAGACAGACAGGGAGAGATGGACAGAGAGAGAGACAGCAAGTTGCCATGAGCTACAGTATCATTGGCGATGGAGCAGCCGCCCTGTTGCCATGGTGATGGTGAATGCAGGGGAAGAGGGCTTCCTGGAACAACAAAAGGCGGTTTCAAAGCAGACCTGCACTGGCAGAGGAAGCTCCGCCTCCAACACACCCTGCTGCTACAGAAACGAAATCTTTAACAAGCCCCATGTTCTCTCTTTCGATCCCAACCACAAGATACAGAACTACAGAAGATACAAATCAACTGTGCATGTAAAGTTTGTAAACAAGATTTTATTATTTGATTATAATTTTTTCTTCTCCCGCAGGTTCTCCTAAGCAAATCTGCTATGGGTACTACATGAACACAAGTAAGGTAGTATCATGGTGGGGTTCAGAAGTTCATACCTCCTGAAAGGAGCTTAGCTCCAGTGGGAAGTGGGCCGTTATTGGCGTTAACGCGCTGCGATAACGCAAGACTCTTATCGCGCGATAAAAAAATGATCGCCGTTAATCTATTCTCAAAGTTGGGTTGAGAGCTGGGTCTATACCGGATTTCCACCAAGGAAGGTAAGCGCCGCGGAACGGCTGCGTCCTCTGCCTGGCGACCGCCCCCCCCCCCCCCCCCGTCGGTCGTAGGTCTGGGCAGTGGCGCCTTAATGCACGGGCTTACCTGGGCTTCAGCCCGGGGCCTCAGCCAATCAGGGGCCTCTTAAAAAATATATATTTAAAAAAAAGATGATAAACGTCCGTTCACGGTGTCATTACTGCCCCCCCCATTGACAATCGCGAACCCCCCCCCCCCCCCCCCCAAATGAGCCATTTTAATCTAGAGTAATCTAGATTCATTCCAAGATTACAGTGAGATTAATCTAGATTAAACAAATTAATCTATGCCCACCACTAATATATATATATATATATATATATATATATATATATATATAGAAAGGGAGAGAGAGAGAGAGGGGGTGGAGAGAGAGAGAGAAAGAGAGAGAGATAGACAGACAGACAGACAGAGACAGAGAGAGAGAGAGAAAGGGAGAAAGAGAGACCGGGAGATTATATTCTCCATAACAACCATTCCTGTAGTGGAATACAGACTAGGACCACAGGACCCAAGGCTCTTAAAAACAACCACTGTGGTATATATATATAGTAGTGTGTATATACTGTATATATATATATATATATATATATATATATATATATATATAGTAGTGTGTATATATTAGGGCCGGGACTCGATTAAAAAAAAAAATCTAATTAATTAGAGGCTTTGTAATTAATCGAAATTAATCGCATTTTAATCGCATATAAATATTTGACCTGAGAACAGTGAGAAGTATTTTTTTTCACATGGATTTTTAGTATACCATTGAATAATGACTGAATACATAAACTTAAGCAACAAAAATATTGTTTATTTTTGTTCAAGTCCAACAGACCAGTGCAATTTTTGCCATTAAGCGTAGCAATAGCATATTTAGAAATATAGTACATTTCAGAAATTCAGGTAGCCTATAGGTAGGTAGTTTAGTTTAGTTTATTTATTTAGCACACAAATTTCAATGGTGCAAGGAGGGAACGAAGCCGGTTGGCTTGTACATAGGTTCCACCCCTATAACAAATTACAACAAGACAAATTTCAATGGCTAACAAATAAACATAAAAAGGAGATAAAGTGCATACATGGTCAATGTTATGTGAGCAAAAAAAAAACAGAAATGAGAAAAAAATAGAGAGATAAAGTGCAAAGTAATTCGGTAACAAATAAGGACAATAGAGATAATATACAAAAAATTAATTAATTAATTAAACTCATAAAAGGACAGAGTAAGGATGTGGGATATGGAGAGAGTGAAAGAGAGAGAGGAAAGAGTGGGAAATTCAAGAGAAATTGAGATGTATTTTTAACTGCTTTTTAAAGAGTGAATAAGAAGAAATGGATCTTAATGAGGGAGATAGTCCATTCCAAAACATTGGACCTCTGTATGTCATATTAAACTGATGGTGTGATGTGCGGGTAAAGGGTAAATATAGAGTAAGATTGTTACTGTGTCTAGTGCGGTGGGAATGTACATTATGAGTGAAGGTAAAGAAATTTTGAAAAGTGACAGGGAGATCTTGATTCCTGTAAATGAACTTGTGAACAAACAAACAAATCTGATAGTTATTCAATTTGTGAATTGGTAGAAGAGAATACTTAGTGAATAGTGGTGTTGATGGAGCATATCTATTTGAATGTGAGATGAATCTTATGAATCTCTTCTGAATAGTACATAATTTCTTGAGATGTGTAGGAGATGTAGCTGCCCAGACCATGTTACAGTAGTTCAAATAAGGAAATAAAAAACTATAATATAACGTTAAATGAGCAGAAGGATGTATAAATGGGCACACTTTTCTTAGGATGCCCATCATCTTTGTTAATCTCTTGCAAACAAGGTCTATGTGATTTGTCCAATCAAGTCTTTCATCAACCAATATTCCGAGGAATTTGGTAGTTTTGACTTGGGTCATTTCTATTCCATTAATGTATAATTTAGCTTGATCTTTAGGATAAGACTTGTTAATATTGCAAAAGATTATAAAGTTACATTTCTTCACATTGAGTGTAAGTTTATTCAGTTGAAACCATTTTGAAATTGAAGATAAATCATTGTTCACAGAATCAATCAGGTAATTAAAATTATTATGAGTTGCTATGAGGGTAGTGTCATCAGCAAATAACACAGGAAAAAAATATTTACAAGATAAAGCTAAATCGTTTATATAAATCAAAAATAATAAAGGGCCCAAAATAGAGCCTTGAGGCACCCCGTGTAGAATACTGGACTTGGCAGAGGAGTGGCCATTAAATGTCACATATTGTTGCCTATTCAATAAATAATTTCTAAACCAATTCAGGGCAATATCCTCCACACCGTATCTATTTAGTTTGGCAATCAAAATACTGTGATTGACAGTATCGAATGCCTTAGTTAAGTCTAGAAAGACCCCAAGGGCAAATTTTTTCTGGTCCATAGCAGATGAAATAATATTAGTTAACTGAAGTAATGCATGCTCCGTAGAATGTTTTTTACGAAATCCATACTGGTGATCATGTAAAATATTATTTTCTTGTAGGTGCTTCAATATTCTAGAGTAAACTAATTTCTCCAGTAATTTAGAAATACAGGGCAGGATGGATATAGGTCGATAATTTCCAAAATTGTCAGTATTGCCCGTTTTAAAAATAGGAGTGACTTTAGCTATTTTTAAATCATGTGGAATATTACCAGATTGCAGTGATAAAGAGAGAATATGGGTTAAAGGAGAAACTAAAAGATCAATAGTTTCTTTAATCAAAATGCTCTTTATGCCATCGTGGCCTGGGGCTGAGTTCTTTAATTCCAAGATGATATTATGGACCTCTTGTATAGTTGGAGGATCGAAGGTGTTAAAAGAAGGATATTGCCCCTTAATAAAACAACAGGGGTTCTCACCAGCATCAGAGAAACTTGATGCCAGGACAGAGCCAACATTAACAAAAAAATTGTTAAAGCCATTTGCTATTTCATCGGGGTTTGAAAATGTCCCCACATTCCCATGCATTAATGTTGGTGATGCAGCTGATAATTTTTTACGGTTGAGCAGGTGATTAATAAGGTTCCAGGTTGACTTGATGTCGTTAGAGGCCTGGATGAATTTTTCTGCATAATACTTTTTTTTTAGTTTTTCTTAGAACAGCTGTAAATTTATTTTTATATTACTTGTAAATTTCAATATTCAAAGGGGTGGGATTAGTAATGGTTTTCCTATAAAGTTTGTTTTTTTTACGGGAGCGTTTCTTTAGGTCTTCAGTAATCCATGGTTTCCCTTTAGGAGAATTAGTTTTAGATTTAGGGTTGAACAAGGGAAAAGATGCTTCTAAAGCAGAATTAATAAATACTAAAAATAAATTATAGGCTGCATCAACATCATTCAACCTGAGGATCTCATCCCAGGGAAGGTGACTGATGGCTGTTTTGAAAGATTCCAAGTTATTTCTAGTGAATTTGCGGAATTTAGTTTGGACACATGTAGAATTTATAAGGTTAGGAGGATCAATCGCATATACAATCTGGAAAATCGGAAGATGATCAGATATATCACACAATAGTAGACCAGAGTTGACTTCATAGTCCAGAGAGTTGAAAAGAATATTATCGATTAATGAGGCTGAAGATTTGGTAATTCGGGTTGGCTTTGTTATTAGGGGAAAGAAATTTTCAGAGTAGAGTGTATTTAGAAAGTCAGTTGTGAATCTCTGATCATCTTTAAGCAGATTGATGTTAAAATCCCCCAGTAAGACACACAATTTATTTTCCTTATTTATATTTTCTAAGGTAGAATATAGTGCGTCATTGAACGTAATTAAATCTGAGTCGGGAGGTCTATAGATACATCCGACTATAACGTTTTTTCTACCAAGTGCAAGATCTATAAATACAGATTCCACATGCGTCGTAGCAAAGTCAGCACTCAGATCTTTTCTACTAATGAAATTATAGGCATTCGACACATACAGTGACACTCCTCCTCCTGTTCTATTATTTCTACAGGAGTGAGATGAGTTATAATTTGATAAAGGAAAGAGACTGAGAAGGTCATCAGTTAACCATGTTTCAGAAAACGCTAAGACTGAAAAGGAGTGAGTCAGAGTTGATAAATAAGTTTTCAGACAATCATAATTTTTAGACAAACTGCGGATATTCAAATGAAAAGTGGAAAAAACGATGGGGATTCCCTGATGACATAACTTGTTGAACTGACTTTCAGAAAAGTATTCGCATGACAGTTTTGCCGAGTTGGAGACAATATACTTCGCATCAGGATTAAAAAAAGTCTCGTAAATTCCATCGTTGTCCGTTGTGCATTCAAAAGGATTAAATGACAATGTATTAGAGTCAGTGGGGGGGATCACCCCAAGGTTTGTAGGGAATGAGTTACTGGAAGTCATTGATAATAATTAAAAAAACAAAAAGAGGGTAAAAAAGTTCAGCTGGCCTACCTGCGGCGCAGAGACAACCTGGTAATAATAATCCATTTAGAGGAGACACGATGTCGCGGTCCAAATCGATATCCAGTGTAAAGGATCCTTTCCTCGTTTCCAGCCGTAAATCTTCTGCAGTGATTGACATGTGGACCGTCATTTTTTTATGTACTGCTCCAAATCCTTGGTCGCCCTTACCGCCAGCACCTTTTCTTCCTCCGGTGACGCTCCGTTGAGTCTTATGAAGACCCTACAGTTCCTCGTCCAAGTTGCCTTGATCTTATTTTCTTTCTTGAGTTTGCGGGCTTCTCTAGCAATATCAGCGTTTTTTTTAGTGAGGTGCTCATTCAGATAGACACCGGTTCCCTTCAACATGCGACCATTCTTCAGTAACTCGGTTTTGTGTTTTCTATTCACAAACCGTATTATGATCGCTGGTGGCTGCTGCATGTTGGTCTGTTTACGAGGGAGAGTGTGGCAAGCCGCGATGTGTTGGCTCTGGATGGGCAAGTTCCTGCTGCCGAGGAATTGAACGACCTGGTTCTCCAGTGTTTCCAACTCGGCCGGTGGGGAATCCCCACCGGCTTCAGCCGCGGCAGTGACGTTTGCATAGGAGCGGTGTTTTGTCTTTAATCCGGTGATTATCACATCATCAATGCGTGAGTATTGTTCCATTTCATCGATTCTTCCTTTCAAGATTTCAATTTCCCAGTCCTTCTCTTTGTTCTTGTTCTTAAGACTATCCACTTGCTTTTGGAGGCCTTCCACCTGCTCGACCAGCTTCATTATCTGTGTTTGCTGCGTGGCAATTTTACCAATCTCTTGTTGAATGGTGCACAGGGATTGCTTGATTTCATCCATCTCTGCTGTTGTCTTTTTGGTCGTACTCTCCTCACAAGGAAATTGTCTTGTAGGCACTCGTTAACTCCAAATTTTTAGTTCAAACAGCTCAGAGCTGCCCATGTAACACAGGAAAGCTCCGTGTCAGCCATCTTGTATTTGTGTTTTGATGTGAAGTTTACTGCAAGGTGTGTGTCACTATCCACCACCCTTACCGTTCACTATCCACCACCCTTACCGTTCACTATCCACCACCCTTACCTTTCACTATCCACCACCCTTACCGTTCACTATCCACCACCCTTACCTTTCACTATCCAACACCCTTACCTTTCACTATCCATTTACCTTTCACTATCCACCACCATTACCTTTCACTATCCACCACCCTTACCTTTCACTATCCAACACCCTTACCTTTCACTATCCAACACCCTTACCTTTCACTATCCATTTACCTTTCGCTATCCATTTACCTTTCACTATCCACCACCATTACCTTTCACTATCCACCACCCTTACCTTTCACTATCCACCACCCTTACCTTTCACTATCCACCACCCTTACCTTTCACTATCCACCACCCTTACCTTTCACTCTCCATTTACCTTTCACTATCCACCACCCTTACCGTTCACTATCCACCACCCTTACCTTTCACTATCCACCAACCTTACCTTTCATTATCCATTTACCTTTCACTATCCACCACCCTTACCTTTCACTATCCACCACCCTTACCTTTCACTATCCACCACCCTTACCTTTCACTATCCACCACCCTTACCTTTCACTATCCACCACCCTTACCTTTCACTATCCACCACCCTTACCTTTCACTATCCACCAACCTTACCTTTCATTATCCATTTACCTTTCACTATCCACCACCCTTACCTTTCACTATCCACCACCCTTACCTTTCACTATCCACCACCCTTACCTTTCACTATCCACCACCCTTACCTTTCACTATCCACCACCCTTACCTTTCACTATCCACCACCCTTACCTTTCACTATCCATTTACCTTTCACTATCCACCACCCTTAACCTTTCCTGATCTTCCTCTCTTCCTTTCTCCGGTGTCTTCAACTATTATCGCCGGTTCTTTTGTCATTGTTTGCTTTAGCCACAGTTTTTAAACATGAGCTCGATGTTCCTCAGCGAGACACGTTACACGTTGGTAGTTTAGTTGGCCGCTAATGAGTCCAAAACAATAAATCTGTCATTTAATCCTCAGCGTCTACACTATTGTTGAGCAGCTCTAGTATTCAGTTAATTTATTTTTACTGTGTGTGTGTGTGTGTGTGTGTGTGCGTGTGTGAGTGTGAGTGTGCACCGATGCCCTCTATTACTGAATACCAACCTCCATCTCCTGTTTCCAGTGGAAACAAGAGGAAGATTTCGAAAGAGTTCCTTTTTTTCTTTCCTCCCAACAAGGTTTCCTCCATTTATGTGTGTGCTATTCATGGACACCGATCCCCTGGCTGTGGAAGAGCTACATATAATTTACATGTAACCATATCCACATTTCTGCCCATGTTATTGTGCTGCTGAAGAATGGCGCCCAGTGTCTAGTTTCTGAGGTTCAGGGTTCGCAGCGAGAAGTAACCCTTGACCTTGTTACTATATCACAAGTGTGTCATTAGACTGTTTGGTTATTTTTTGGGGAAGTTTATTTTTTTGCGCGTGTTGTGATAGCTCAGGTCGTCCTAGTAATGCTAAAGGACTCGCGAGAGGTTTTAAACAACTTTATGGTACTCTTTGAAAAGCAAATACAATAGCTCTTATACAGCCATATAAAACAAAAAAAAACATATCTTATTTTTATATAAATGATGATTTGCAAGTGAACACAGTGAATATTCACTCTGACAAAAAAAGATAATTATTGAGAGAATAATTATGCTTTTTTTGGGGGGCAAATCAAGTCTAAGATCAGTGATCAGTCTTGTCGTGTTCAGGGTAACGCTGTGATTAATTAGCCCCTCCAGATGGTTTATTGTTAACGTAAACTAACGTAAAGTTGGTTTATTGCTAACGTAAACTGAGCGATGTATCATTTGACCCCAAGTGAATGGGAATGTTTTCTTCTTAACCAGCGTTTCATAGGTCCCTGAGAAGTTTGCTTTCCAAGTGCCTATACTTGTCATAGCGCCGTCCACTGATGTATTATGTTGTTGTTGTTGGGTTTTTTTTTCTTCCCCGGAAAATGTTATTTGTGTTGTGAAGCGTCGTGGATAAATCGGGGCATGACTGTGGCCCAGAGCACTGGACTGAGGGGCTAGTTTGGTAGCCTTGGGCTTTGTTTAACCATGCATAATTGAGCCCTCCTCTTGGCTTACTCCCATGGTTGCACCCTTTTTTCATGAAATGGCCAGGAATGTGCACTACCCCCCCCTCTCCCCCCCCTCCCCTCTCTCTCTCCCCCTCCACTTCAGCCGGCCTTCCCCGGAGGACCTCAATCAGACAGTCACAAAGTGTACCAGACTCGCTTATCAGTTTGGGGCTGGCATGGTTACGGGCTCAGAACAAACGCACCGAGGAACGCATGCACACATGCGCTCGCCCACTGCTCACATGCTCGCATTCCTCATGGGTTCAAACGCCGCCTGCTTTTTAGCGGCGGCGGTCGGTCCGTCGGGAACTGTGTCAGCTTCCTCCGTCGTTGTGTGCATACATCACATACAATTACATACAATCACATACAATCACATACAATCATATGAAGTGTTGTTTTTTATTAAAGCATTCCAACCAATGGTAGAACTGTTGGGACCTGATCTACTTTGAAAGCAAGCATTAGGAAGTAGGCATTTACCAACCCTACAGCTCTGTCCCAATACTCCCCTACCACTGTTGTTTCCACCTTGAAGTGAGCTCTGAAAGGAGCCAGAGCAGTAATAAAGAAACATTACTAAACAGGGTTTTGATATGATGAATAAATGACTGAATGAATCACTTCTGTCATTTATTCATCAAAAGCCAGACATTCCAACCGCGTTAACATTTCTTTTATTAACTTATTGCAGAGGTATTACATTTGTGCTCTTTATGTGGGCGGCCTTTTTAGTGATGGGGGGGGGGGGGGGGGGGGGGGGGGGTGAAGGGACAGGGTTGAGACTAAATGAGAAATGATCAAATAACATTATTTCTACGGGTTGCATTATATTCTGCATCACTTCAATACGTTGCGATGCTGAGGATGAATAAACTCTGAATCCCCATTTCAGGATAATTCATGCCTTCTATTCAACATCCTCTCAACATCCTGTCCTCCGCTGTAGCCATGACTCAACAGTTGTGTTAAATGGTCTTAAGTCATTTATTGTTTCTGATGTAAATGATGGCATGACATTTTATACAGGTTTATAGAATTAAAGAATTTATACAGTACTTCTTGGGCAACGCAGCACCTATGAGTCCATTGTCTGCCACAAGGCTAATTATATCCCTTTGTCCCCAAGTCTGAAGCAGCTCAAGGGCTGAATTTTCCAAATGGACAACACTGCCCACTTATTCAACTCCAGCTATACCTGGCAGCGATAATGGAGGCTTATGTTATACGTTCATATCCCCCTCTAATAGACCCCATAACCCTCTCGTTGGATCCTAAAACCGATCTGAATCGCTGTTATTTCACTATCAGACGGATTCTGCTGTTTGAAGAAATGGTTCATAGCTACTTTTACTAGCATTGTGACGTAATGGCACAAGGTGGATTACCCCTCATGGAAGTACACACACTTCATGAACCAAAATATGAATGAGGACAGAGGAATTGAAATTGGATCGGTTGAGGGACAGCCAAATTGTGGGCCATTCATCTCTGAATGAAGATATTCATACGCGGGGAACCAGTGCTAACAGAACTGAACACCCTTTTTTTCTGCACCTCTTGAAAGCATGAGACACAATACACTGCACACAGTTGACACATGAACAGAAAAGCATATTTTTTGTTGTTGCTAGGCAACCTCACTACTCTACTGTCAATCAGCCAGCTGCCAACGTAACATGCATCTTGCAAGTGCAGCCATTGTGCGTTTTTAATAGTATTTTGGTATCTTAACACTAGGTAATGGACGGACAGGGAACACCTGTTCTTGTATGAGCGTCAAAAATGGATGAATTAGCTGTCAGAGTCCAATTCCACAGAATAGAAATAAGAATATGTGGAGTGATTTCCACAAGGATATTTTCAACTGGGTTTTTTTTTTAGCGGATGTGCCCCAAGCAGAGACAGGTGAACCATGAGGCCCCGGAGCACATGCTCAGCTCATTTGTGTCTGAGCAGGGCCGAAATGACTCATTTATGTCTGCTATGAGCACTGAGACATGAGGCATTTGGTCTCATAGTCTCTGTCTAAAAGGACTTTGCCCTGAAATGTTTGCGCGGCCATTAGTTTGAGAAAGGAAAAAAACTAAAAAAAACATCAACATGGACTTCGATCACATTTTGTGATCAGCTTTTGTAACGCAGTCTTCTTGAAAGAGATGAGCCAAACACACATAAATACCCACATGCTTAATTTATTACGTTTGTATTACATTTATTACAAACTGCTAAACAAGCAATGAGCAAAAAGGCTAATTCAATGATTAGGCCAACTACTTCCTCAGCTATGTGCATACAACACAGTTTGATTGGCATGCTGATTTCAGAAGTACAAATATGTGGAAAAGGTATTTTTTTGGAATCCATTTACTCGTTGCCATTACATTTAGCGTAAAGGCAATCAAGAGGTTTCCACCACATGAGTGACTTTTCACCTCTTTTTTTTCCACTTTATTTTGCAATAGGAGACGATGTCCCAGCACAACATGTGACACTGTACAATCTGTTTCGTCATACAAAAATATGTGCGAATAGGGAACCAATGTCTGACAGCCACTGTGATTCACCGTTATGTTTGCCCACCCTTCTATTTGTGTGTGTGTGTGTGTGTGTGTGTGTGTGTGTGTGTGTGTGTGTGTGTGTGTGTGTGTGTGTGTGTGTGTGTGTGTGTGTGTGTGTGTGTGTGTGTGTGTGTGTGTGTGTGTGTGTAGCCTGGCTTCCCTCCCTCCCTCCCGGCCCCTCATGGCCCCTCTCTTCCTCCCACCACTACACAGGCTGCAGGTGATAAAAGCCCACTTGTTCTGGGAGACGAGAGGGAAGGGTAGGAGAGGGGACAGGGAAAGGTTAGAAGTGGATATGGCGCTTGTTTGTGTCATAAACATGCAGTCATTTGAGGAGGGTTGGACTTCCTTATCGTTGGAATGCGTAGTAGTGTTTGTTGGACATCATTTTTGAGCATTTCTATAGTTAATCAAACACATTCATGTTTTAAGATTATTGTAATATTTGAAAAGTGCTTTTCCTAGATTATTATTGTTGAAAACATCTGAATGTATTGCACAAATTATGAATTTAGCGTATAATGTACAAGAGTGCTAAAGCAACGTACAAGAGAGGCTGACAACAATCATAGCATACAGTCACTAATGAAACAATGAGGAGTAAGTGCTACAAGGCCAAATGTCTATCATTGTCCTCTATGTAGGACAATGATATACGCTTTTCATGCTCCATGTCTGCAGCATACAGTCTATGTAACACTGGAACAATTTGGTCCAAAATCCCATGCAAGTCCCACAACTGTACTGGGACTCCTAAAGCCGAAGAAAAAGCCCGACAGAAGCAGACAATGTGGGTCACGGTAAACATCTCAACAATTTCTTGGCATGAATGCCCAAAAAGCCAAAACGTGTCATGGAAACAAGTAGAAATTAGAGGAGTCCCATGTGTGAATGGTGGGTCAGGCTGGGAGCTGGACAGTCCAGTCTAACCGCCAGTGGTATGTTCCACCATTGATGTCTTCACCATGGCAACGCATCAGGCACTTGGGAGAGATCCCGCAACTAAAACCGTCGCTTACAATGGCAACGTGATCAAACCGACTCCAATTCTTATCTCTGTCTCAGTGTCCGTTGATCGAAGGGAAAAAAAAGATCAGCGAACGAGGGGAAAGTTAAATGTCTGCTCTATCAATTCTGGTGCGATAAAGGAGGCCCAGCCCACTGTGGCACTCTCTGGTGACAAAGGGCTGGAAGAGAGGGAAATATGGAGCCCTCCCCCTTCATCACTCCTCAGGGAACCAGGGGTGGTGGTGGTGTTGGTGGGTGGATGGGGGGGGGGGGAGGGGGGGGCGTAGGGGTGCAGGGGAGGTTGAATGGGACCAGCTAGTGACCTCAGACAGAAGGAATGTCCCCCCGTTTGCTCAGTGGTCCCGCTCCCCTACCAGTGTTGCACACAGTCATCAGCGGCCGGGGGCCCTTTGTGTTCACCTCCAGACCGCTCTCTCTGCAACACTAGCAGCAGGGCCGGCGTGCAGCGCTGTGCGGCCCTCCCAGACTAATGCCGCCGCCGCTTTCAGCGGGACTCGAGGCTCTTCTTCAGACCTCCTCTTCGAGGCCTCTCCAGGGCCTTCTTCCCCACGTCCCGGGGAAGGTGTTTTTCTCAACTCGCTGCCAAACCACCAAAATGCAAATTGGGCCTCGAGTCTTAAAAGTCTTACCTATTGTGCGGCCGACATTCCTTGGCCGCTCCAGCCATTTATACGGGTGTTAATGTATTGCCATCCGCCGGCATTGTGACACCGTGTGCATGAGAAATATACATAAATTGTGGCGTGGGGTGCAAAGGGGGGGCCTTTCCCATGCCGGGACCCCCATAAAAAAAATCAATGGTCGCTCGGGACGGCAATTAAATCTCACTAATCGGCCAAATTTATGAGCCCTGCGTAGTGGCTCTGCCAGGCCGGGATGAAGTCACCGCGCTCCCCCTAGAGAGGCTTTGCTGAAGGACCCAGGACATGGACTGTGCAGGGCCGCTTCATTAGAATCAGTGCCCCCATAAAACAATGGTTCACAGTGTGGTCAGTTTGATGATCACTGAGCGGGGAGATGAATGATAATCCCGCATAAAGGGCGACCCCATGTTGTTGTTAATAAAGTTTGAGTTTTGTGTGTGTGTGTGTGTGTGTGTGTGTGTGTGTGTGTGTGTGTGTGTGTGTGTGTGTGTGTGTGTGTGTGAGAGAGAGTTCAAGAGCACCGCACAATGGCAGGGTGTAGCCCTCCTCAGATAAGGTATCAGGGGGACATGATACCAACATGCAACATGGGCAGAGGAACCTTTCAGTGGCGATGACAACAGCTTGAGTTTCACTGTATTGATTGTTTGCCGTTCAGGGGGAGGAATCCTGTTAAGAGCAATTACGTCCAATCGGGGGCTGCAACAGAGGAACCAGCTGACGCCTTAATCTGGACAGATGGACTAAAATCCATTTATTGATTTGACAAAAAAAGTCACTTACAAGGGTCGCAATATATGGATACAAGATCATAAAAATAATAGGAAATACTGTAACGAGAAGGTACAGTTGTAGTTGAAGTCTTATTGTTGGTTCTACAGTAGGTTGGGGTTTGCGTTGCGTTGCCTATTGTCCTCCAGTGAATCTCTGGCTCATTATCTTTTAGTTAGTAGGCGACTTCTAGGGTTAAGTGAGGCATTGTGGCCAAACTTCACTCAAAGTATGCACGTACAAATACGTAATCATTTTAATTAGTAATGGTGATATGTTGTATATCTTGTTAAGTTATATATCTTATGTTCGCCTTTTTATGTTGTCAGGTATTTGTTATTTATCTTCACCCATGTCATTTGTTGTATTGTTCTGAGTACTGCTCACCGCAAGCCGTGCTTGTCCTGTCCGTCCCCACGTTTCTAACGGTCTTCCGCCTTTTATCTCAACAGGGAGGAGGCTGAGAGGGAAAGCATTTTACAATGTCAACGGCAAGGTCTACTGTGAGGAGGATTTCCTGGTGAGTAGTCCTTGTGATTAGTCACACGTCACACACAACCACACAAACACACACACACACACACACACAACCACACGTCACACACAGACAATCATGCATGCACACACACGTACGCAGGCGTTGTCTTCCCGTCTCTACCACTCATCCTGTGTGTGTGTGTGTGTGTGTGTGTGTGTGTGTGTGTGTGTGTGTGTGTGTGTGTGTGTGTGTGTGTGTGTGTGTGTGTGTGTGTGTGTGTGTGTGTGTGTGTGTGTAATCATTAATTTTGTTGTGCGACGAGTGTGTCAGCTGAGTGCTCCATTACCCCACGTCGAGGCTGTAAAGAGAAGAAGGTGTGTGTGTGTGTGTGTGTGTGTGTGTGTGTGTGTGTGTGTGGACGAGGCAGCAGGGTTCAGAGGTCACAGAAGGCCACATTCTCCAAACCTCTGGGGGGAACATGCTGCTGTTACTGCGTCTACAATTAGAGCCCAGCGCCACCCCTCCAATTCACACTCATTTCCCCCGTCTCCCCTGAGGTAGTCCAATTTAAACGGCACGCCACTTTGCAGCACTTAAAAATTAAAGCTGATGGCGGGGGAGGGCCCTCGGGGGCCCGTCACAGCTGTTGCTCTCTGGGGGGGCGGGGGGCCCCTGGGTTTATTCTGCCCGACAACGATTAGCTGGATTGTTTGTTTATGATCATCATACCGAGCATTACATACGAAGTACAAAAAAACAACCAGGAGCGCTGGGCACCGCGAGTTCGAAGTTGGAAAAAAAGAAATGAGCTCTTCCAGGACGGTTCGACGGGTGAAGGACCGGCCCCCGTAAAACCACCCCACCCTCACTGAGTTTAATCTAACCTGGTGGCGGTTGGGCTTAAAGTTAAAACCCTCCTGCTCCCAGAAGGGGATGAGTGGACCAGACTAAGCCCCTTCCCTCCTTGTCCTTAGCAGGGCACAGAGCATGCTGCCCCCCCCCCTGTAGAGAGGGCCGATTGGATGTTGTGGGTGTGTGTTGGGGAGGAGGCCTCAAAACATCACGACACTCACCTCCTCCACCTGGTAAGGGGGTGCTACCAGGTCCTCCTGTCCCACCCAGCCACCCAGCCTGGGGTATACATGGACCCCAGAGGGTGTCCTTCAGGGCTGGGGTCTGGGGCTCCAGACCAGAACCGCCCAGACGAGCGCTGTTAACATGACCAGGGCTGTTTGCTTCTAGGGATTAGTCGTGTGTGTGTGTGTGTGTGTGTGTGTTGAACAAAAACACACACACACACACATATGGACACACGCGCGCACGCACGCATTCGGACACGCATACACACACACACGGACACGCATGCACACACACACAGCTTCACCATTCAGGAGTAGTTGAATGCAGTGGTTGTACTGGGCAGCTCCCAGTTGCTACTAGTTGAATGCTGTGATTGTACTGGGCAGCTCCCAGTTGTTACCAGTGGTATGCGGTGGTGGTAGTGGGCAGATGCTAGTGAGCGCCAGGAAAGGACTTGGCCACCTTCCAGTTGTGAATAGCTCAGAATAGACCAAGGAAAAAACATAAAAAAGGGTCTGTGTTTTGTATTATGTAAATATACAAAATTAGTATTTCGTAAATAGTATTTACTGGATTCAATAAAGGTGTTGTTGCTTCCATTATTTTAACCTGAAATGAATATCTACTATTTAGTAATTTAGCGGAAACGTCTATCCAAAGCAACATAGTTGTTTTCTTTTGTTCGATGCGTTGTCATTAATGCTCAGGTAGGGGTTAGTCGTCTTGTTCAGGGATACCTGCAGGTAGACTGGGGAAACGCTTGGCTTGGACCTGACACCCTAACCACCAGACCAGACTCCTCCATCTGGAAATAAACGAAAATGCCATGAAACTGCTTGTTTCTTTTTAAAAACGTGCGCATTTATGTGCCATGCGTAACATACCGCACCACAAATAATATCCATGACGTCCTCCACACTATGGCTATCAAAGTCGAAACCTTAAAGGATCGAAAAGCATGCGTCTCCAACCGGTTCTGAGGTCATGAA